>PVIR01001626.1:0-118492 GCA_004026965.1 Petromus typicus | reverse complement strand
GCCCCCGTCAGGCCCACCGAGCCCCCGTCAGGCCCACCGCCCGCCCGTCAGGCCCACCGCCCCCGTCAGGCCCACCGAGCCCCCGTCAGGCCCACCGCGCGCCCGTCAGGCCCACCGAGCCCCCGTCAGGCCCACCGCCCGCCCGTCAGGCCCACCGCCCGTCTGGCCCACCGCAATTTTCGCCCTTGGGATTTCTGCCGAACTTCAGCTCTGCGGGGGAGCAAAGTTCACTGGTCCACCTGGAATTCAGATTAAAATCAGTCAACAGCAAAAGCTCAGACTCATGCCGAGGAGTAGGGGCAGCAGGCAGGCACTGCCAAAGGTCAAAAAAGCATATAGTGTGGGTATCTTTACCTCGCACCAGAAGCATTAAGGGAACTAAAGACACGTGGGGGAAAATAGACCGGATGTGCCTTCGGGAAGCTCGAGGGATTTCTGTGAGCGAGGCTGCCAGGCAATTAGAGTGGCTTTAGCTAACCCGAGCCACAGTTTCCGGGGCTCAAAAGGAAAACTGCAACTATCAAAACACTGTAGGCTCATTTCTTCAGGGATCCTTCTGACAGCCTCTTCTAAGCTGAATCCCTTCAGTCCAGTATACCAGCTAATAGAGGGTGTTGGCTTTAAAAGGGGGCAAGGAGGTGAGAAAGAATTTATGAATATTAGGGAGAATCAACTATCCTTGGATACAATCCCCCAAAACCACCAAAAACAAATCAAATGAACAAAATTGAACGTCACTAAATAACTGTTAGGATGAATAGAAAAACACCCAAATGGTGTCCACATTTCTCACGATTAGCAGGCATAGGACCTAACACTGTGGAGAACTATCAAATATTAGCTGAACATGAACTTATGTTATTTATGTTTTAATTACTGAAAGAAAGCCACAAAGTATAAACACAGAGACAAGTGCATACGCTTCACAGCCAGGCGGTCTGAATTCTGATGTGTCAAAGTAATGTGATCCTCAGACAAAGTTATTCTTTAAACTGCGGGTGCTAAAAACTATTGATGTTGGTGGAGTGCTGGGAGGACCACAGGAGCTATTGCATCACATAGTAAGTGCTCAATGAAGTTTTATTGCTTTTTTTCTATGTGTATTCTTACCAAATGCATGTACTCACTCTTCAGTATCTGGTCTTAGTAAAAAAAAAAATTCATGGGTTAAAGCATAGTCTGAAAAGCCATCTTTACAAACATAATGGGCTACATGGAAATCTGAGGTCTGCGATGAACCATTTTTTGCCACTGGCTAAGACTGTTCACCAAAGACTGCTGCTCTCGCCATCTGGCGGCAGCATGCTGTATAACATTTTTGAATAATGAAGATAAATAATAAAATTGCGGATATTGCTTAGAGTTCACACATCAGACACACGGAGAAGAGGGGCAAGGAAGAGAGAGAAACCCTATTAAGTTTAGGGACAACTATTTGACAGTACACTTCCCCAACCGCTACGTGGTAACACGTTGGAATGTTAAGAAAATCCCTAAAGCAGTAGTCTAGATTTTCTAGTTTCACCGGTTTCCATCTTTTTCTCGGGCCATCAGCTTCAATACTACTCTCCCTCAAGACCCTTCGATATCCGGGATTCACCCCAAATTTAAAGGCTTGGGAGTTCCTTTGAAGAATGGTATAAAAGTAAAGCAGGGTATGGCATGATAAGCACAAGAAAAAGCATGAATTAAACACCATAAAAATTAAAATCCTTGCATTTTGAAGAGTATTATTCAGAACCTAAAAGGAAACTCACATAAAGGGATAAAATCTTTGCAAAACATATATTTTCCAGGAGATTTGCCTTCAGAATAAGAAAAGACTCCTGTAGCTCTATAACAAAAAGATAAATAAAAGATCAATTTTAAAATACGGCATGATATTTAAACAGATATTTCTCCAAATAAGATATATAAACACGTGGAAAATAATCCTTCGCATCAACCAGCATAGAAATGCAAATGGAACTCATAAGGAGAAAGTGCTACACACGCACAAGGACGGCCATGATCAAAGAGTTAACAGCAAGCACTGGAGTAGACAAAAATTTGAAAGATTCCCACGCGATTCATAGAAATGGTAAATTGTCCAGCTAGGTTTGAAAGGAAGCTGGTAGTTCATCAAAACACTAAACTTAGAGCTATCAGAAGACCCAGGAATTTCACCACTAGGAAATATCCCAGAGAAGTGAAAGCATTTGTCCACAGAACTGAGCCTTCCAACGGCATATTCCATCCACAAACAGAATGAAGTATCTATACACAGAATGTAGCTGAACTTCAAAAGGACAGTGCAATTACCACAAAGCCACATCCTACACGACTGCATTTATTTTAAATGAAATATTCGGAATAGGCAAACTGAAAAATAGGAAGTATATCTGTGTTTGCCAAGGTCTGGAACTGTGTAACGGGCTGGGGAGGGGATAGCTAAGGAATGTGTGAGCTTCTTCGGGCGTGAGTCAGACAGTCTCGATTTGGTATGGCTAGACGGTCCTGCCAGTGTACCCTTGTCATCCAGCACTCGGAGGCTGAGATCGCCGTGGGGAGTTCCAGGCCAGCCTGAGCTACACAGTGCTCATGGTCCAGCCTGAACCTCGTCTTGGAGAGTAAATGATATGGCGATAGCTGTGGAGCATTTTTAATATGTAAAAAGTCATTGAACTGCACTCTTTAAACAAGTGAGTAAAGGCTGCACTTTAAAAACTAAGACTGTCCACAACACCCTGGGCAAGGCGACGGGATCTGCCTCATCTTTCTCCTGTGCAGACACGAGCTCCTGGTTTTAGTGGTGTTCATCAAAATGCGGAGATAACACAGTCTCACACTTCACATAGCAAGACTCGCTTTAAATATCCGGAGCAGAGTTAATCACGCCTCCCGAAATCATTTGCATTATTGCTTTTCAGATTCGACTTCCCACTCCACTTCTATCACACACACACACACACACACACACACACTCACACACACACTCACGCGTACACTCCCACATGCACACACACACACACACACATACGGCACTTTAAATTGCGGCCCGACTGCTTTGGGAAACAGCCCTGCAGTACCTAAGGAGGCCCTGCAGAGGCTGCGATGTGAGACAGGGTCTCGCTTTGTGGTTCAGGCTGGCCCTGAGCTCAGCCTCCAACTCACATCACAGCAATCCTCCTGCCTCTGCCTCCCGAGTGCTGGGATGACAGGCATGAGCCACCACGCCCGGCACTGTGGTATGTGGTGCTGCTTGCTGCTGGGCGTGAGTCTCCACACCCAGTATTGTTATGTGGTTACCGGGGATCAAACCCGGGCCCTTCCTTTTGTCTTCTTATGTTCCTGAAAACAATCTTTTTGGACCCGGGGAGCTCATTGAAACAAATCACAGAACCCGAGCATTAGACAGTGCTTTGCAAGCGGCTAAGTCCTATGTAGACCTTCCAGCGTCAGTTAAACCAGCCGATCTTTCTCCTCCAGTCGCACAGATGCCGAGCAAAGGATAAAACAGCCATTTTTCATGACCTTCCTCGTTTCTCCGAACAAAGCCTAGTGTCAAAATCTCTGAAAAGCCTGTATTATAGTAAAGATCAGGATTCAAAAAAAAAAAAATGTTAGGTAGCATTCATGGTGCAAAGAAATAATTTCCTCTCTCCCATCTCCAAATAAAAAATAACCTTATGATGTGTTCGATTGAAACGTTTAAATATTGAACCAGTGCCAAAATAAGATTTGTAAGCCTCAATAAATTTCATGAAATTTTAAAATGGTATTATTATTCCATCTGACAGAGTGTCTTTCAGGACTTCAACCTGTGTGGCCCAGATTGGGGCCTTTCTAGTGAAAACTAAACGTGCATTACATTTGACTTACAAACACAGTAACGCACGAAACACAGGTACAGATTCGGCGTGTGCTCCTTGCAGTTGCCAGTTACCAGTGTCAATTTTGCTTCCCACCCAGAGCCTTGGGGCCTTCTCTTTGAGGGTTAAATGCTAAACAGTTCGATTTGAAGCTTCTTGGCAGAAAGGGAAAATAAAGGCCAACAGGCCTGGAGAAAAGGTAACCCCGAGCCTTCCTTCCTAGCGGGGTGTCCAGCGCTGATATTCAGGGAGATGAACAGCCGGTTCCCTGCGAGGCGCGCACAGCCCTCACGCGCGTGATGCACGGACACGCTCGCGCCCCGGGCCCGCGGATGTCGTGCGTGAACACTGGCAGCGTGGCCGGCAATCTCACTCCTACCCACCCCGTCGTCTCCCGCAAGATGCGCTCCCTCCACGCCGGGCACGCTGCACCGAGGCTGTGTGTAGCTCCCGCACCTCTGTTGTCTCCCCCTCTCCACCACGAGCGCGTGCAGACCGCATTCCTGCTTCGGCCACTTCCCGAACCGCCGAGTGACGGGCATGGCTGGCAAGCGAGCGACAGTGTCCTCGTCCCCCCCGCGGCTCCGAGCGCAAGCAGGCACAAGATTGATGATGTCCCTGGGTGTGCGGGAAGATCTCCTCCTTGTGAAAGACTGCTCGCGAGGCCTGATAGACTTGTCATCTCTTAATAAACGTCGCGGAGTGTCGGGAGGAGCGAGCCGGGCGGAGAAGGGCGGCCCGCCGGAGCGTCCTCCTGCGGATTTTCGTAGCGCCTCCTGCTGACCGTCCCGCCGCGCTGCAGGCTTTATTTCCACCCCAGGTCTCTCTTCTCTTGAGACCCAGACGGGAACCATTGGGATCCTGCTCCTCCTTCGTTTGAGATTTCTCATGAACTAGATCTCTTCCAGTCTGCCTTCGGCAATCCTGGACAAGCCCTGTTCCTTGCAGACTTCTTCGTCACATGCGAAAGGCACGTGACAGACACACATATATGCACACACACATGCACGCACGCACACACACACACACTCTCTCTCTCTCTCACTGTTTTTCTTATTATCGAGAAGCTTCTTCTCTAAGTTCTCAAAGAGGAAGAGACAGAGCTCTCCCCAGCTTCCCTAACCTCACACCGCAGCAGGAGCAGCCCTGGCAGAGAATTTAACCCAGATTCTCCAGAGTTCTTTTTCCCTCATTCTTCTCTCCGTGTCTTCTTTCTCTTCCCATCCTGCTAGTCGTTGGTGAAATCCAACTGCGTCTCAGACAGAGATGGGCTCACTTCCCTGTCCCGAACGCAGCCTGCGGAGACAGCCCCTAAATTTCTTCTCCACTTCCCCCCCACGAGCTCATCTCTGAATCTCCACCCACCTGGGAGCTGGCAGCAAGCACGAAGGCCACGGACAACACATCCTGGCTGAGCGTGTGTGGATGAATTCCCTCCCTGACCTGGAGCCACCCGTATCCTACGGTTCATTTTTCTATTTTTTATTTATTTACTTTTTTTTTTTTTTTTGAGACGGGGTCTTGCTATTTGTACTCCAGGCTGGTCCTGACCTCAGCCTTGAACTCACAGCAGTCCTCCGCCCCCTGCCTCCCGAGTGCTGGAATTATAAACATGAGCCACCATACCAGGCGCTGTGGTATGTGGTACTGATTGCTGATGGGGTGAGTCACCATGCCTGGCATTGTTGTATGCGGTCACTGGGGATCAAACCGGGGCCCTTGTGCTTGGAAGGCAGGCGCCGGAACCACTGAGCTAAAACCCCAGCCCCGACCCTCCCCCCACTGTTCATTTTTCATCTCACTCTGAGGTTTACTACTCCTTAGCCATGGGGGCCAGCACGTCTTCCTTCCCAAATGCAGGACATTAGAACTTTCTAGAAGACAGGGACCCAGTGGCTTTCTGAGCCACCCTGGGTCCCTTTGCAGGAAGTACAGTCTTTCTTTCCTGCCGGTACAGCCGATGATAGGACTGAAGGCGCTTGTCAACAGCTTCTCCCGGATGGCAAATATTTTTCATTGTGTCAAATCAGTTCCACCATTGGGATAACAAAATCCCGTAAAGCCCCAGCAGTAGGACGCTGCAGCTCGGCCCCTTCCCAACGAAAGGCTCTATTTCCCCCGACAGGAAATTGCTCTTCTGATATTTTGAAGACTTTTATGTGTAACATGTGTGTGTGCGGCTAAACAGCCAGCTTAGATTTTTCATCTTGAAATAATTGTGATTAATAAATTACAAGGGAGCTTCAGGGGTTTGCCCCCAAGGGAACCACGCTGGGTTTAGATTCTTAGAAATCAGCGGTTGTCGTTGTCGTCTGGATGTTCAGAGTTCAGCCCCGGTCAGAGTGCACGGAAGTCCACAGAAGACGCGTGTTGGCAGTGGGAGTTGAAGGGGCTGGAGTTTGTCTGTGGAAGACTCCACTGGAGTCTGCTTCTACCCTCTGTTGCAGGTCCCCTTTCCCTCCCCCTCTCCTCCTCACCCACATCACTAGCAAAAAGCACTAGGCAACATGGCTTCTCTCCTTAGACTTCTATTTTCCAGGCAGGAAGCCTCCAGCAGCCATGCAGGCTGCAGATCCACTTGCTGGGGACCAGAACACACCAGCTCTGTGATACCCACCGTGGTCGGAGTCGGCTGCTTAACTCTCAGACGCTCCCCTTTCCCTTCCTTTTTCTTCCTTTCCCTTCCTTTCCTTTTCCTCCCCTCCCCTTCTTTTTCTCCTTCCTTTCTTCCTTTCTTCTTTCCTCCTCTTTCTTTCTTCCTCCTCATTTTAAATTCTCTCAAAAATACCAATTATTCCAGAACCCACCACAGAAGAGTCCTTACACCCAACCTAGGTTGTACAGCAAAGCGATAAGAAGCCCCCGCACCCATAGTGAGGCCGTTCTGGTCTCTGTTACTTTAACGGTGTGACTTCACTCCTTACAACTCCATACGCATCTCTGGCTTCACGTTTGTGAATTGGAGATCATCCATGGAGAACGTCTTATACACAAGGATCACTCAGTGAGTCATAGTGAGGACTATTATCATTTCTGCTATCTTCATTATTACCAGTGATGACGGCAACCTCCCATCTCAACTCAAAGAACATTGATTGACTGTGTGTTATGTGGCCCAGAGGGGAAAGTACAAGGTATCCAGCATGAAAGCCCTTCGTCACTCATCCAACTAGCCATAAAAATACTCACAGAATTAAGCAAGGCCCAGACTGTGATCAGGCTGGGAGTAAAATAAGGACACAACTGTGATAGCAAAAGCACACTGTTTGGCTTTGTCTCCCACCAGTTATGAGAGTTAAGACACCACTCAACCCTTTCCCACTTAGATCTTAGTCTTGTTGAGTGGTGTCTTGAAGGATAGTGGAATAGTTCCCTCAGCAAGCAAGACACAGTGCCAGTATTTATTCTCTGGCTTTGTTTCCCCTATTGCTCTCTCCTTTTTACTGCTATCCTCTATAAAACTAAGTGAGAACCTTTCACCTATCTTCAGGAGGCTTTATAGATGTGATTTTGTGGAGACTGAGCAGGATATTTAGAAGAATCTTTTAAAAACACTAATCCAATCCTTTACACCTGCCCTTTCTAGATTAACAGATTCTGCCACTACCAATGGTCCTACCTGTTGCTTCATATATCACACACATTCGAATTTCATGTCAGAATCCTGAAAGGTATTTCTTAAAACACCCCTTCCTATAAATTCACTGAGTATAAAGGGTAGAGACCCACCCCGGGAACATCTGAACTGCTCTCTGATGGACGGCCCCCGGTGCGAGCCTCCTTCCTGCCTTTCTTCCTCCTAGTTGCGCTCAGCAAAGCAATGCGCTCTGCTGAGTAGACTAATAAGTGGATGCTCCATCCTTTGCATCCAGCCCATACTCCTGCATGCTCAGTCAATGCTCCGAGAGAAAGATATGCTTTATATCTTTATTGTAATTTAAGCCACAGAAGAGGACAGCTGAGTTATCTCAACGCATCAGGGAGTGTTAGTGAAACGGCATTTTACCTTTACTTGATCTTTATGCTGCTCCTTCTCCCAAACCAGTCTTAAGAGAGCTGGGAGAAACAGTAGGGAACCTTTCTTTTCCCATAAGACTGTGTGCTTGTGCACAGTGTGGTTTCAAGTCCTCCTTATTCCAGGTAGAGACACCCTGAGCTCTCAGAAAAGTCTATCGATCAGAAATGCAATACACTCAGCTGGAAGTCACAGCACACCCCCCAGAGAGCGGCTCACCTGAATAAAGTAGCACTCGCGGAATGATTCAGGCAGTAGTTGTTTAGGGAAGAGCAGTGGGCACTCATATCTTCCTGCTCTGCCATCTTTATGGAATGCTTTTATCTTTATAGCCCTAAGATGGCTGCTGCAGTTCCAAACATCAAATGTGCATCCTGATGGAGGGAAGGAGAAAAGAGCAAACGAGAAAGGGTAAAGGAACCGACTTTGCCTTCTGAAAACCTTTCCCAGAAATTTCGTCCAGTAACTGCCACTTTCACCTTGTGGGATCTCAGTGTTTGAGGAAGCCTGAAAAGATGGCTCATTTTAAGCAAGCTCACTGCCATCCCATACAATACCAGAATGTTGTCACCAGGGAAGGAGAGATCGGACATGCATCCACCAAGAGAACAATGTTGATGGCGTGACTATGGCCATCTCCAACATTTGTGAAAGAAAATTGCATGGCATAATTTCTAAAAACTTTTATTTCAGGTTTTGGAATTCTCCAGAAGTAAAACAGGAATTTAGAGTAAGACCCTTTCTTCAGCTGTGCCTCCCAAGGCCTAGAGTGAAATGGCAGTTGGCAAGTCCACTCACATCTCAAAGCGAAAGGGCAGACATTTTGCATGGGTTTTGCAGGACAGTAGCTGTTAGCTGGTATGCTGTGCATTCATTGAACACACCTCAAGCCTATGTGAAGGGTAGTTGTCACAGTCAGTTGGAAAGGGCTACCAAAGAATCACATGCAGTGTTTGTCTTGTGTCCTGGATGTTAAGGGACACAGCGTGTGGTATTTGACTCTTTCCTGGAAAAATTCTAGCCAGGATCTCATTCATATCCCTGGCTTAAGGGCAGAGTAAAGAAAGTCCTTCCTTCAAACAGGGATGAAGGGCATGTGTTTTTCAGTAACTAGGAATAGAAATGGAACACAAGGGTTTGTTTTGAAACTAACAACTAAGAAGGCCAGTAATTCGTCTTAGGTGATAATGTTTTTTTTTAATTTGTGTAATAGCTGAATTGTTATGAGTAGGGCAAGCAACTTTGCCTCCTGCTTGATCCAAGGCAATCCTAGGTGTCTCTCCTATACCAGCAGTGTAACTAGTGCTTCCTCCTTTGGAATGGTAAATAATCTGATCACTTAGTAATAAGGAACCTTTATGATGTACAGAGCTAGACTGTGATCTTAGTGTTACCCAAAATGCTAACCTATGAGTGCCCCAAAACATTGCCGAGAAGGTCCTATCAACGCTGTTTTTGAGGTAAAGTGTATACCTGGTCAACAAGATTACTTTGAAGTACCAATTAGAGTAAAAGGCTCATAGGCATAACAGCAATTGCTAAATTGGTCTCTCAGAAGGCTAACTTAGGTCACAGGATGCTTTTCATCCTACAAACTAGTTAGTAAGTTTGATGAGATCAATAAATAGAAGAAAACACGTAGAGCATCACCAGTGGTCTTCTGGTCTGTACACACCAACACAAAATCTATGTTATATAAACATTCAACAAATGTACAAACATCATATCATCGCAAAGAAGTATCTGAAGACCTGCCCACCATAGATTTGCATATCTTAGCCAAACCTGATCAATGCACAATAATTTTTAGCAATTAAAAAGTATCAGGTTTTATTTCCCTTACAACATCCTTTGGGAACAAATGAAAATCTGAATGTGCCCAAAAGGAGTTTGTTATATATGAAATATTACCAGTAATATACATAAGCGGGGCACAATGATAGATGAAAAATATTTTTCCTAGATACAGATCCTACCAGTACTACATTTACTATGTCTCCCTAGAGTGTGCAAAGGAAAAACAGAAGGAAGAAGAGAGTAAGACTAACATAGTCTGTACACCATCAAAATCAAAACTAACCTAAAGGCAGATTGTCCAGGGCAAAGTTAATGAACTCTTTTCTTTAAACGTTCTTTATATAATAGCCAATTAAAAAGCTTGATTAGAATAGTATATTGGTAGGTGCCATTCATGACCCTTTTAATTACAATAAATCTTAATTACTTTTTGGATATAGTCCTTCATGAAATTTCTAGTCTACCTGCCTTATGTGTGGTGCATATTCGTGCATGTTCATGGAGAGCCATGAATGAGCTGGTAACATGCCTTGCTGAAGTCCTGCTGCACAGTCTACTGCACGTCCCTAGTGCAGTCATCAAGTAACACTACCACAGAAATAAATGGGCCAAGGACAACATGAGCTCTTCCTTGTGAACGCAAGACCACCCAAGTCTTTGGCCGTCAAATGGTCTTTGATCATTTCTCTGCGCCCATGGATTCTACACTGTAACATCCCGCTGGCTCCAAGGCCAGCCTTCCCAGGATTTATGAAATGCAGTTTCTCTCCTTTTTGGAAATCAAAAAAACATTCATTTACTCCTTTATATTTCTGGCATTTCTATGATTTGCCACAAATCTGCAAAGACCACACGTTTCAATAAAAGTTGCCAGACATTAAATACTTACTAGATGTCATTCAACATTCCGAGAGCTCCAGTGTACACGATCTCCTTTACCTAAAGAGATCAGAGAGCTCAGATGAGACTCACGCTATAGGAACATGAGGTATTAATTTGTAACATTTTCAAATGAACATAATGGAATTTATTATCCATTTCCTTCCAAAACACGGTGCCCCAAGATCTCCTTGCCAAGGGAGCTGGCTCCTCTAACGTCCCAATGAGCATCATTCAAGTCCCTGTTCCTTCTGTGTGGCAGAATCCCACTGTCTTTCTAAAGAGCTTATGAGGATCCAGAGGATATTTCATAATCCTGTTGTCACTTGTCACCACTGAGATCAACTTTTCTGGGTCTTTTCAAGTTGCTTCTCCAGATTACTGAGCCATCACCTCTCCTCTCTGCTTCCTGGTCCAAGTGGCACCTCTTTCTTTTCCAAGTGGAGCTGCTACTAGACTGGAATAGCAAAATCCTGGAAGCTGTGCTTGGAGATGAAGCAATGCAGAGAGCCGAGTCTGCCTCACTGCTCCGAGGATCCCCACTGTGCCATGGCAGATGCAGAAAAGACACAGGGAACAGAAAAACAACTTCCATTTCCCTCCACTTTGCCTCCTAGATGTGGAAAGGGGGCCACTCGGACAACCTGAAGGACTCTCGGGTCTTCTCGCTCCTCAGTGTGTTCATATTTCTCCTCATCCGCACGGAGTCGAGAAGGGGCCTTTTCCCTGAGGGAAGAACCTGGGGCAAGATGGTCTGGCACGGATACACCCCACAAGGAGGACAGTGCAAACTCTAAGGAGCTTTTATGGGTCCAGCCTCATAAAAGAGTTATATGCTGATGGCATGTGTACTGCCAGTGAAATTTTTTTCTGTTTTTCAACAGTCTTAATTTATTTGGAAATTAAATATCTTCAGCAGAGCGGATTTTCACACTCTTGTGATTATTTTAATTTCTAAACAGTAAAAAGGTGTCTGGAGCTAAGTCTGACAATTAAGGTGACTAATGTGCCTCTAGGTCAAAAACCAGATGTGACAAGATTGCAGTGACACTGATGTTTTCTTTAACTAGGGAAAGAGCTGTTAAGAATATTCCCAGAGCGGAATTTCCAGAGACGTTGGAGCATTTCCGGGGAGAGCACCGCGAAGCGGAACACCGCCCGGGAGCACGGCGCGGCCCGTGGCGAGAGCGGAGAGCGGAGCGGCCAGCGGTTACAGCTCCAGGCGGAAGCAGCACTCTGCCTCTCGCTCATCAATTTGGGAGCTTTTTTCAAAAATAAAACATTTTTCACTGCATGTTCTTTAGCTGTAATAGATGAATCACACCTGCCTGGGGAGCGCTGTTGTGGAGGTGTTTATGCCAGGCAGGTGGCACCTCGTTGGGACTCTAAGTATGATATAGATAAATTGTAATTTTATGAAATCTCACCTTTTTTTTTTTGGAAAGTACTGGGGTTTGAAGCTAGGGCGTTTGCATGAGATACACCCTCAGCCCTTCTCTGTCTGAGAATGGCATCTCGCTAAGTCATCAAGTTGCCCTGGTTGGGGATCCTGCTTCCTCCATCTCCCAACATGTGAAATCCACATTTTCATAAACTATGACTCGATTTCTTGGCACAGTCTCAGTGGCTCAACGCCCAGTGAAACTGAGATCTGTTCACAACTCCACCGCCTCAAGTCACAGGAAACCCAGATCAAGCTGGCACAGTAAAACAATCCAGAGAAAATCCTCTGAATATTTCCTGGGTCAAAGGTTTCCTTTCTTTTACAGAGTATGTTTTATACATATAGTTTGAAGTATGATCTTAAAATATCATGTGTGTTGAAATAAAAAAAGTCATTCCAACTAAGGTCACATTGCCGTCACTCCCCCTTCAACCATACTTGTCACATCATTCTTGCCATTTTCTGAAGAGGTTTTGGAGACCCTCTTCTGTGAAGGCCTTCATGGTATTGTGGCTGCTTCAGTATCCTGAATCCATTCAGACTGTTTGCCTTGCATGAGCATTTTGACTTTGGGAGAAAATCAGAAGTCAGACGGTGCCAGATTCCATGGTACAGTGGACGAGGATGCACTATCACGTTTTTGTGAGCTCGCCTTCCGGGTGGTTGGGACACGGTAGCAGCATTCATGGTGGATTGCATCACACCTCATAAAGACACTCAGAAGAGAAAACCTCCAGAACTGCTTCAGAAGGTAGCAAGAATGATGGGCTAAATGTGCTCAGAGAGGGGAGGTATTCTGAACAGGACTGATTGCAATATGTCTTTTAATGTAATCAGTGTTTATTTGAACAAGTGCCATATTTTCCAATCACCTCTCTCTATACACACAAAATGCATCCTATATAAGTGAATATTTTCCTTTGAACCTTGGAAGAGATATTCGGTCTGGCAATTCTACTTTGAGATAATGGGGATAAAGGTAAAGAAATAGAAAAGTATGGTGTCCTATGGTAATGGCCATTACTCGACAAATACTAGCCAGTAAATGTACTTATCACAACTAATTTAAATAACAATAGCAAATTTGGAGAGCGACTAAACGTGTACTAAATGGTGGATCTATATTTGCTTCATTTTCACCTAAAAGCATCCCTTAGTCACATATTCGAGAATGATTTTTGTGGATGTGAATATCTATTACACAGGTGTGCCAATGTACAAGTTCAAGAAATCCAGTTCAAAGGAATATACAAGGCAGTCTGAATTCCTGGGCACATTCTGAGATTTGGAGAATGCACCAAACTAAAGAGATTCATAAGGTTGTCTGCTGCTGGGGGGAAAGAGGGAGGTCGTGAGGGCAAGGAGAAAGCCCACTCTTTAAAGGGAAATTGTTCATGTTGGATTGCTGGTGATTTTACGAAAGAGAAGGGTCCCGTGGCAAGGGAAGCCCCGCCCCTGTGGCAGGCGGTTGTGGGGTCAGCCGGAGCTCTGTAAAGCTTCTGAGGTTCGTGAAAAGTACTGTGCGAACCTTGATAAAAAGCAGTGATCAGGTGAACCTCTTACCTCTGCGATGCTCCTGACTTTCTATTTGCAGTAGACCTGATTTTGAGGCTGTTGTCCAACAGCTTCCTCCATGGATCCTGCCCTTGACAAAGCGAAAGCGTTGTGACAAAATGACAGAAGACAACCTCAAAACCAAAGTCCACTCGATGGGCATGGATGTTGGACTCGGAAGTGAAGGTGTTTTACATTACTGCCCTCCCCACTCGGCCAGACAAAAGCAAAGCACTCCTCGGCAGAGCTTTTCTCTTTTCTTTCTTTTTTTTAAACCCCTCTGAAGGGCTCGTGCTTCTAGTAGTTATATAACAAAGTGGTGGCATAATATATAGGGGCAATGGGGCGGGAGTTGAACATACCTCTGTTTGCCGCCGTAATGAGTGCTAGGAGAGAACAAGGGGGGTGATTTGGATAATAATTAATAACCTGAGTCCCCGGCACAACTGGAGTCGCATGCAAATTCTATGACCCTGCAGTAGCACCTCTTGAAGCAGAAGGTACTTTATTGCCTCTGTCAGCCATTCCCCTCTCCGCTGCGATTGCTCATCGCCTTGGTGGTTTGCATACTGCCGCTAAACATTCTCCAGTAATGAATGAGAAGCCAGCCACTCTGCGCTCTGCAGTGAGAAGCTGCCACACATAACTGGCTCCCCCGGCCACACCATCCCTCCGCCCTCACTGGTAGAGCAGGTTCTGAGGGCAAAGGCTGGGACACCACGCAAAGACGTGGGGACTCAGCGCGGTGTTCTCAGGGTGCAGGAGTGGCTACGCCAATCCCTTATCTGTACCTTTCCCAGAGATTCAGAGAGAACTGGCTTGAACTAATTATAAGGCCCTTCCCTTCAAATGCGGGGAATTCTCTGACTCTGATGAGAGACCGTGAGGGCTAGAATCCTACAGACCTAAACCGGCTTTCTGGACCTCTTCACCTACTGTGTCTGGCTTCAGACGCTGGAATGAGAACATCTACATAACAGATTGGGGCAAAGCTAGTGAATAAATGCTAATCTATGTTTTCCTCTAAGATATATCTGTGTTTTTTGGGGTATTGTTTTAATGTCAGATCAAGTGTCCAGATCTTTGTCCCAATTTGGCATTGCAGCTAAATATATGATTCTGCAGAGACTGAACAAGGATTTTTTAAATTGATTGTATTGGTACATTTTATACCTACAACATGATCACAGCTAACACTGAGAACTTGTACCTGTATGCCACACATCTTGATTCTCATTTTTTCCTCTTTCCCTTACCTTCTCTACATAATTTTTTGAGTTGATAATAGCAAAGATGCCAGCCATAATGACTGAAAATGAACAAAACGGTGGTTTGGGAATATTTTATAACAGTGTAAACTACAAAGTACAAAATTCTATTATTATGTCTCTCTCTCACCCCATATCCCAGAATCCACTTTCTGTGTCTTGAGTTCCCTGATGAGGTAACATTGTGCTTTTCTGGCTTAAGCATTTGCATTTAACTGAAAACTAAATGCTATATCTTAAACTAGTATATACACCTAGTGATTAGCAAAGCTAGAGGGCCAGCAACAAGTTTGGCAATAAATGGTAAGCATTAGCCTAATGAAATTATTATGGTTGAATATAAAATAAAACTCTAAGGAGAAAGTCTTCGACACTTATAGGTGTAATCATTTTATTCTGGGAGAAAGTCCTAGACATGAGGCAAAACAGAGGACAAAAGCCAAGGTTAAAAATGGCAGAAGAGAAGGGGCCAGACTCTGATGACTCTGCTGAGTGACCAAATCAGAACTGGATAATCCCTCCAGAGTGCTCTTACATAAAGGAGTAAACCTTTGATTTGTTTAAATATCTTTGTCAAATCACTTGTAAACACAGTTCCCCACAGACCAGACAACAAAGAGAGGACTTTCATTTCTTTCCTCTGTGATGGATAGTTATTGAGAGATTCAGTAAACACGTGGACTGCCTGACTCGGGTTATATATTTATAAAGCAAACTGCTGTGCAAAGAACGGAGTGAAGGGTAAAAGAGCAAAAGCAAAAGAGTCAGCTAGATATGGACTTAGTTCAAAGCATGGATGAATGCACCAAAGAGTTGGGTGATATCTGTGGGAATGGTGTTGAAGGGCATGGCATCAAGGAGAATGGTGAAAGTTAGGCAAATGTGAAATATCTTAGAGGTGTGAGCTATAGAACGTGATCAAGGATTTGACATGAGGTAAAAAAGATAGAAGTATTAACAATAAATCACAGGATTCTAACCTGTGACTTAGAAGTACAAGTATCCATCAAATATTGTCTTTGTTGAAAATACAGTATATGAAGGCAGAAGAGAAATAGAGAGTTAGCTAAACAAAGCTTCAACATTTAAAGGCAACATACAAAACAAAAATCCAGCAATAACACTGAAATGGAGATACTGAGGAGGTAAAAAGACTGTTTCAAAGTGCCTAGTGGTATTAAGAGTTCAAGCAAGATGATAATCAATAAAACATCAGAAATATGAGAATAGGTTTGACAATATTGAATGTTGAACATTATCTCGTTCTTGGAATATGGTTCTTCTCTCTTCATTTTTTGAGTCCCACAATCTTCCTCCCCCCAAGGAGTATCCTCGTGAGCACTAAATCTCTTAAGCTATCACAAAAGGGCCACTGAGCAAGACGGGACAGTAGCTCAGAATCCAGCAAGGCCGAGTCCGAACACACACTATCTCAAACTCTAACCTCTCAAAGTGGTCCTGTTTCTAGCAGAACCAGAGATTGAAAGTGCCCTGGAAAGAAGAATGTCACTTTAGCCTCAAATTATTCTTACAATTTGCAACTAACAATGTCTTCACGGCTTTTAATTGAAAAACGCTCAGGATCATGTAATGGAAGGCAAAAGGAATAATAAGCACTACTACTTTAAGGAAAAATGACATTTCATAGAGATGAATACATATGTTTGCCAGAAAGATATAAGAACTCTAATCTTTCATGTAACTAATAATTTGCCAAAAATATATGTGAAATTTTCAGTTATTGATAGAATTTAAAGAATATAATCATATAAAAATTAAACCTGTATTTCCTCAACACATGATAAACAAGAAGAAAAAAGAATTAGATGGAAACAGAAGATTTAAACATATAATTTATAGACTATAATATATATAAAAGTCTATTAACAGTATATTCATATAAGCCTTACTATATATAAGTTTGGACAAATCACTCACAGTGAACATTCTTTTAACTAAACAGAGGTATTCCCCAAACCTGATCAAAAGGTGAACTCTCAAATTCAAAATACACAAATCGTGCAGAAATGTGTTTGTTAGTAAGTTTTAAAGTTAGATATTCATAATGAAATGATAACAAAAATTCTCATACATTAAATAAGATGTAGGTGAAAGGGGAAAGAAATCTCAGTAGAAAATTTAGACTCTTTAAGCTGCATGATGAGGAAAATATGGCATGCAAAAATATAGGGTGCTGCTAAGGTTATCCCTAGGATAAAATGAATAGCGTTAAATGTGTATGTTAAAAAATAACACGTTTAAAGTCTAAGAATTGATAACATTTCTAAGTACTTACATGGAAAGATCTGAGTAAGTTCAAAGTTCAAGGAAGAAAATAATAAGTATAAAAGAAAAATTGCTCAATTAGAAAAAATTTTAAAAACAGCATCAATAAAGCCAAAAGCTGGTCTTTTCAAAAACTAATGAAATGAGTAATCTTCAGCAAGATTGATCAAAAGAAAAAGAATAGCAAAATCACCAATGTGAGGAATTAAAGAGTAAGCATCACTATATAGATGTCAAAAATATCAAAAGTAACACTATCAGTGAATCCGAAAATTTAAATGAAATGTATAAATTTCTCACATAATATAACAATAGCTAATAAAAAACAAAATCTTAACACTTTTACAACTATAAAAGTATATGAACCTTATCAATTCAAACACATGAAACTATCAAATCCATATAAATTCACTAATTACTTCTACCAGTCATTCTAGGAATAATGGATGCCAGTATATATACAAACTCATTGTATCAACACATAATTTTGAGGATCAAGCCAGCCAGTGAGGAGGTACACCTGCCCATCACCGCAGGCTGTGCCAGCAGAAGCCACTGGTATACACTGCACTGAAAGGGATCAAGAATTGCGTGGCAAGACGCAAGGGGCCCTGGACTCTGGACCACTTTGCCACTGCATCCCACACCCTGTCTGCTACACTGAAAAAAAGGCTACTAGGAGAGTGAAGAAAACCTGTAGCCTACAGCTCTTGGCGATGCAATTATTCTGTCAATTGTTCTGTTATGCCAGAACTGAGTTTGTTTAAGAACTACAAGAGACTCAAGGAGGATGATCCAGAAAGTAGCCATTTCCTAAGCATTTTGAATATTAGCCAGAAAGATATTTGACAGAATTGCAGGAATTAAAACAAAAATATTAGCAGCAACAACAAAAATAGAAATGAGAGGGCCGGGAATTTAGCTCAATGGTTCTGACACCTGCCTTGCAAGTAGAAGGGCTTGGATTTGATCCTGGTAACTACATACCACAGTGCTGGGCTTGGAGACTCATGCCCACCAGCAATCAGTACCACATACCACAGTGCCAGGCATAGTGACTCACGCCTGTAATCCCAGCACTTGGGAGGCAGAGGCAGGAGGATTGCTGTGAGTTCAAGGCTGAGCTCGGGGCCAGCCTGAACTACAAAAGCAAGACCCTATCTCAAGAAAAAATGAGAAAGCATTACGTAGGACTCAAACACAGATTCCTTGATCATCACCAGAGGAAAACCTAGGTAATAATGAGATAAAACAACCTGAAACTCAACCACCAGGCCTCCCTGAACTGACAACTAAAAAGGATCTAGTAAAAAGGAAATCAGAAATAATTTCTTGAATAACAACAGAGATAGTGTCTAAATTGAAAGATGTGACTAATAACTCTAAAGAAAAGATCAGCAACATGCTGGAATCTCAGTTTACAAAAGTAATGGGATCCATTAAATAGATTCAAACATATTTCAGATTAAGACTCCATTGAAGATATACAGAGTAGAATGACTGAACGTGAGGACAGTCTATCAGATACAGAAGTCAGGATTGCAGTCAGTGACCAGGAATGGAGATATTTCTTGAAAATAGCAAGGGACCATGAAAAATCAATGCAGCACCTACTAGTTGAAGCAAAGAATAACACAAAACTGATTTCAGTCAATGAATAAGAGTGAAAAAGACGTACAAAAAACCTTCACAGAAGTAATGGCATAAAATTCCACAGGAAAGAGAAATAATTTGACATACAGATGAGCGAGGCATATTGGACTAGCCATGGTCTAAAGAAAATCCACATCTAGGAATATAACAGTCAAGATTCCAGAAACCCAACAGAAGAATGAAATAATGAGATTAGTTAGTGAAAAGAAACAAATCACATACAAAGGGAAGCCTGTCAGAATGACGGCGACTTTTCAGCACAAGTGCTCGAGTCAAGAAGAGCCTGGAGTGAAGTATTTCAAGCCCAAAAAGAAAACAACCACCAGCCTAGATTTCTGTATCCTGAAAAATTATATTTCAAAATTTGTGGGAAAATAAAATCTTTCCACAACAAAGAACACTTCAGAAACTTCATGAATAAAAAGCCTGCACTCCAAAAAAGTATAAACACTGTCTTAGAAAAAGACAGAGTGTCACAATCCCGTGAGATCCAACAGAGTGTAAGCATTGGACAAGGAAAGAAGCTAAGTGTGAAGGGAAGAACGACAAAGAATAAAAGAGCCAACAAGGGGAAAATATCATGATGGGAATAAATCAGTATATACCAGTTATAACTATAAATATTAATGGCCTTGGTGCACCAGTTAAAAGAAACAGAATGGCAGAATGGGCTAAGAAGCAAGACCCAATAACATGCTGCCTAAAAGAAACATACCTAATTCAAAAAGAAGTCCATAGACCAAAACTAACAGGATTTAAAACAGTTCTCTGCATGACAGGAAACTACACAAAAGCAAGGGTAGCTATTTTATTTTCAGACAAAATAGATCTCAAATCAAAATTAATTAAGACAAAAAAATAATGTCACTACATTCTTGTAAAGGGAGCAATCCAGAAAAGAAATAAAAGGAATAGTTTGGAAAGTAAGATTTTAAACTGTCATTATATAGAATGTCCAAAAATTCAACCAAAAGACTGCTAGACTTCATTGCCAGATTCAGTAGAGTGACTGGATACAAGATCAATACTCAACAATCAACAGCTTCCCTATGCACAAACAACAGACTCACTGAGAGAAAAATTGGAGAAACAGTTCCTTCAACAAAAGCATCCAAAAACTGAAATATCTAGGAATCAATCTAACAAAACGGATGAAAGACATCTACTCTGAAAACTTCAGCACTCTGAAAAAAAGAGATCTAAAAAGATGTCAGAAAATAGAAATATATCCCTTGTTCCTGGGTAGGAACAACCAATATTGTCAAAATAGCCATATCTCCAAAAGTACTATGAGATTCAATGTAATCCCAGTTGAAATCCCAGCAGCATATTTCACAGAGATAGAGAAAATAATCCAAAAATTCATCTGAAATCAGAAGAAACCTAGAATAACAAAAGCAATTCTAGATGACATATATATGGCAGAGAATATCAAATCATCAACTTGACACTGTACTATAAAGCCATTGTGATAAGAACAGCATGGTTCAGGCAAAGAAACAGACCCGAGGATCAATGAAACAAGGTAGAAGATGTAGAAACAACTCTAGACATACTATGGCCCTCATCTTTGACAAACGAGCCAAACACCCTCAATGACGAAAGATACACCCTTTCATAAATGGCATTAGAAAAACTGGGTTTCGACCTGCCAAAGATGAATTTCATCATGGACTAAACTAAAACCCAAGTGGATTAGAGACTTAAACATTAAGACAGAAACACTTGATTCATTGGCATAGGGAAAGACTTTATGAACAAAACCTTAGTAGCATGGAGTTGAGATGGTAAAAGCAGCAAAGAAGCATATGAAAAAATGTTATACATCAATGGTCATTCTAGAGATTCAGATGAAAACAGCACTGAGATTCCATCTTACTCCACAAAGAATGGCTGCCATCAAGAAATCAACCAATAACAAGTGCTACTGGAGTCGTGGGGAGTAAGGAACCTTTCTCTACAGTTGCAGGGAATGTAGACTGGTGCAACCACTGTGGAAACCACTGTGGAAATTCCTCAGAACTCTAGGAGTAGAGTTTTCATTTGACCTTGCTATTTCCCTGCTAGAGATATATGTGAAAGAATTAAAAGATTCATGTCACAGAAACATATGTGCACCTATCTTAATAGCAGCATAATTTATACTAGCTAAGTCTTGGAGACAGCCCACATATCCATCAACTGGAGACTGTGTAAATAAGATGTGATGTGTGTGTGTGTGTGTTTACAAAATGGAGTGTTATTCAACCATTAAGAATAAGAAAAGAAAGACATTTATAGCTAAATGGATATGGATTGAGTCTATACTTGTAAGTGAAATAAATAGAATGCAGATGTCCATATACCATGTCATTTCTGTAGTATGAGAAACTATAGGTGTAAATAAGGTCCAAACTATATACTGATATGTATTGTGAAATAGGAAGAAAATATTCAATAGAAAATGGTAATTGAGGGGAGAGGAGTAAAGAAGGGAAAGAAAACATTTGATGGTAGAAAGGAAAAAATGGAAAGGAAGATTATGCATATAGGGGTGGAGGATTGTAGAGAAGGCAGGAAAATGAGGAAAAATCAAACTTGTATAAAATGTAATTCTAGATGACATATATATAATTTTTTTAAAAAGATACGTCATGTTCAGGTACAAATTCTCAATAATGAATATGAATATAATGTATACCTTAAAAGTATTCAATAAAGGAAAAAATAAACATAATTTTAATTTTTAATAAAGGCAAAATAGTTATGAACGGGGAAAATTTTTAATATCCTTTCCAATAGGAAGAGATGTAAAGGTAGGCTACTTTAGCTTTTGAGGGTCACTTTCAAATGATCGTTCTCAGGGGGCCGGGGAGTTAGCTCAGTGGTTCCAGCGCCTGTCTTGCAAGCGCAAGGACCCGGGTTCGATTCCCCGGTAACCACATACAATACACCAGCACCACATACCACAGTGCCGGGCGTGGTGGCTCACGCCTGTCATCCCAGCACTCGGGAGGCAGAGGCAGGAGGATTACTGTGATGTGAGTTTGGGGCTGAGCTCAGGGCCAGCCTGAACTACAAACAAGACCCTGTCTCAAAAAAAAAAAAATAAATAAATAAATAAATAAATAAATCATTCTCAGACCAATATCAAAAATTTTTCCCTATGTTTTTAGTACTAATATTACAGTTTCTAGTCCTAAAGGTAAGTCTTCAGCCCATGTTGGGTAAATTTTTGTCTATGATATAAGACAAGGATACTCTTCTATGTGTGGATATCCAGGTTTCACCAGACTATTTATTGACATAACACGATTCCCCGTCATGTGTCCTGAGCACCTTTCATGCACACCAACTAGTCATAAATGTGTAGTTTTATTTCTGGGCTCTCTATACTTTCCCCCTGACTACATATATCATTTTATGTCAGCGCCATGCTGTCTTGATCACAGTGCGCTAGGATTCCTCGCATGTCTCGTAGGGTCAGTTTTGCGCCACTGTGTAAGAGGGACAGAGAGAGGACTAAGCCATGTACACTTGGTACTTTGTGAGTTGTAAACTTAGAAAAAAATATTATAATACCATATTGCCTGTTTCTTAGAGGGATTTCAACTAGGGTTAATTGAGATAGAAAAGTCCATTAAATAACTTTTCCTTCATCTACTTATGACAATCTTCATTGAATTAATATTTAGTTAATAAAATACCTTGTATTCCTTGACTCTGAAATTTCCTTTGACTTCAAATGGGAAATAGAGTTTTTGTATATATTATATTACAATTTTGGGTATGAACTATGAAAAGTGACGTAAGATATTAGTATTTCTGTAGTTTTTCCCTCTTCATATTTTGAATAACACAAGATTATTTAAGATTTCAAGTCTAAATTCTTCATAAGGGAGATTAGTTATTAGATCTACTAATTTATAGGATATTCTTAGACAAACTTTTAGCTGCATGAAATTATATTAATCAATGTCTTTGTTTTCAATGCTATCTTAAAATTATTCCAACAATAGCTAGAAAGGTTATCTCATACCTTGTAAATTAAAAAGCTTTACATCTCCCTTACATTATAGTGTTCATTATAGTCTGTCCAAACTATTCCGAAAATTGTTTAACTCAGTCTAAAGAAGTATGCTTTCTCTGAAAATCCAGTTCCAAAGTAAGACTCCTGAGTATCCTACCACTTCATCTCACCTTATCTGTCATTCCACCTCCAGAGAAACTGACCTTCCTCCACAATACCAAAATTCAAGGCATGGTCAAGAAGATCTAGAAAGACATCTGTCTCATTTTGATTAGATTTAACTGAAATCTTTAGAACACCTAGAAGACAATCCTTCCTTTAATAAATTTCACACAGTAACCTTTACTAAAAGTAGAATATGAGACTTCTTCGGTCAAGGATTCATAAATACCAAGACAAGATCGCAATCAACTTTATTGATCCTTTAGCACAACAATTGAAATATCATTAGTATTTAAACAGTTGCAGAGAAGGGAAGACATTTAACAACAGCATTAAAATCTGCATGTGGTCATATCCATCAGTGACTATCCAGGTTTTGGAATGGACTGCAATATAGTTTGTACATAAAGGAGTAGCTAAGTCTAAAGGTGTGAAGAAAAGCTATTGCCAGGTTTATGATCTAGACCAATGATAGTGACCTTTTAGAGCTTTTAATGATATGAACAGCGCACTGTGGCACACGTGACCTCAGTTCGCCACCATTGATCTAGACTATCTTCCTTTTCCTGTTTGCATTTGCAATTTCATCCTTATTTTCTAGGAAAAGAATGTTCAGATCTCAGGGAAAATACAGATTTGTGACCATTACCAGAGATACTTGATTGCCTGGGAAAGGTGCTTGCTATACATCTGTGAGAACGACACTAGCACATGATTTTAAATGTGAGATGATGATGAAAGTCAGGAAATGAAAGAATGACCAAGTAAATGAATGAAGAAATGAAAGAAAAATGCACAAAGACGCCAACACACCCACGTTTATAGCAGCTCAGTGTGTGACTGCTAGGTCTTGGAAACAACCCAAATGTCCATCAACTGGAGACTGGATAAAGAAGATGTTATTCTTTTATAGAATGGAGTATTATTCTGTCACAAAAAATGATAAGACTGAGTCATCCATACTCAAATAGATGTACCTTGAGGACATCCTCATAAGTGAAATAAATAGGTCACAGATGTGTAAATATCCTATCTTTTCTCTGGTATGAGAAAATGAACTTGTAAATGAGTTCTAGTATATATAGTAGATATTGTGAAACAGAAAATATTTAAAATGAAATAGGGGTAAATAATGAGGGGAAAAAGAATGTGATAGTAATTTTTTAAAAAGGAAACAAAGCTTATGTATAGAGGTGGTGAGGGATTGATTGTAGGTTGGATAGGGGAATGGGAAAAAATGAGAATCGAGTCCTGTCATGTACTGGTACAAACTCTCAATGTTGAATGTGATGATGATGTATATATATAATGTACCAATAAAGATTTAAATTTTTTAAAAAGTTAATGTTAGAATAAAATGAAGACAATTTAATTTTTTTAAATGCCAAGACTTGGGAAATACAGGATTAAAATCAAGGTGGAATGACAGAACACAAAGTTCAAGCACATGCATATCACTGACTGAGGGTCCATAATGAAGGTGTGGGGTGGGAAAAGACTGGAACAAACAGACATCTGGAACACCAGCTACTGTAGGTGATGTCAAGTACATGTTTCAGAAGTGATATATACCACCAAGAAGACAAGACGTGGAACTACCTCTAGTTCCATGTCTAATCTTAGAAAATTATGCCTCTTCTATATGTATATTGATATTCTTTTTTGAGATACCAATAGACCAAGCAGGATTTAGTGGTACATGTGGCTAACTCCAGTACTCTGAGAGGCTGAGGCAGGAGGGTTGTAAATTCAAGCCCAGCCTGGGCAATTTATCAACTTAGTAAAATCCTGGCTACAATAAAAATGAAAGTCCAAGGCTAAGAATTTAGCTTTGCAAGCACAAGGTCCTTAGTTTGACCCCTGATACCTTTTCTCTTAAATTGAAAATCCAAGGGGAGAAAAGGCTAGAGGTATAGCTCAGTGCAGAGACTCTGGCTTCAAACTTTAATACTCCACACATACAAAAAACAATATAAAAGATTATCTATCTAATAGTTAAATAAAGGTTGTCCCTCCCTTTAGCCAAAAACACTCTGTGAGCCAATTTGCAACCTAAAAAAGAATTTTAATAAGTTGTGTTAATGTCATTCAATTAAATCCCTTAAAGGTTCTTACATCAAAAGTCTGAGTTTTAGAGGCCAGAGATTAGCTCAGTTGTGCCAGCACCTGCCTTGCAAGCACAAGGTCCTCAACTCTATCCTCAGTAACCACATACAACAATGCTGGGCATGGTGACCCACGCCCTCCACCAATCAGAACCACATTCACAGTGCCAGGCTTGGTGGCTCACGCCTGTAATCTCAGCACTTGGGAGGCAGAGGCAGGAGGATTTCTGTGAGCTTGAGTCTCACATGGGCTACATAGTGAGTTCTGGGCCAGCCTGAACTACAAACAGAGACCCTGTCTCAAAAAATAAATAAATAAATAAATAAATAAATAATCTGAGTTTTTATTATTAACCTTAATAAGCCATATTATTTATAAAATATCTCTCTCATGAGGCTTTGCATCACCTTTCTACTGCTGCATGACAAATTTAACATTTTAAAATAAAACTTATAAGTAGCCCACATTTCTGTAGATTGGAAGTTTGATAGAATGTGGTGGGGTTTTCTGCTAAAATTGAAATCAAAGTATCAACAGTACATTCTCTGGAGCTTGAGAAGGAGTTCCAACACTATCCTTATCAATGGTCAAAGTAAGTCCCTACCGACTAAGGGAATCAGCCAGGGGCTGGTCGCCATTCCACCAGCTCTCTTTGCTCATACTCTGAGCCATGGCCACCTGTTACAAAAGCAACAACGGAGCGCTCCATCATGCTGAATAACTTCCACGTCATAAATATCGCTGCTTCTAAAGGGCTCACACCGTGGGATCAGACCCTTGTGGATTGTCGTTAATTTTAGGGTCAAGTTATGTGAGGCTGTGTCGCATTTTCGACAGTCCTTCAAAACAGCACATGCATTAATATTTGACACAATAACAAGGGGTCAAAAACCTTAGGAAGAAAGGTTAGAATTTTGCCTACACCACTTCTTAAGACTCTTCATGTATAGTCATATGGTGGATAGATTAAACAAAGCATAGTAATCAAATAAGAGTAGCAACGTCCATAATCCAACAAAATATAAGCCATGCTTAAAATATCAGGATCCTGGTCAATATCTTTCAATAATATTCTGTTACTTATTAAGTAAGGCATGAACCCCTCAGTGTGGTATGCAGAGAAATCTTAGTTTAATATTGTTCTGGTTTAATTTTCCAACCATATTATTTTCTGCTGCTTGTACTTCATTCCTTTTCCTGCTCCCCTCTCAAGTGAAACCACCTTCCTTCTTTACTTCACAAAACCTTACAGTTTTTAATGAGCAAAAGAAAAGAGTGTCATGACATATAGTGGCTGATATCTACCTTCAAGGCCAGTTCACCGTCTCAAACTACGGCGGTTACATTAGTATAATCTGAAGTTTACAAATGAACCATTTCTTTTCTCCCATCTTCAATTCTTTCTCCCACTGCAGCAACCTGAACAGTGCCTGAATCCAACAGAGAATTTTGCCTCTCACTGTCTTTATTTCTCTTTTATTAGGTCACTCACTCTCTGAATTTCCACTATGAAAATAAAAATCCTATTTGACTTCAGCCTCTATTGACTGAAGAATAAGGTCTATGGAACATTTTGTCCTTTCATAAAGATCTAGGAAAGCAAACCATGGAGGAAGCAGCTCTTCTGACAGAAAAAAGCAAAGCACAGTACTGTGATTCTTGAGAACCAGAGCGGGAAGTCTTGAAACGAACAGGGGAGAAAATGAGACAAACCCTACGATTACCCTCAATTTCTTCTCAGAAAACAGAGCTGCATTTTGTTGCAGAAAGTGGGAAACCAAAGTCTCACAAACTTGAGAGGACAGAAAGTAAAGTTTGGAGACGTCGGTGGGATTTGACAGGATGGGGGAGCCTATGCAGAAAAAGTGCCAGGAGTCTGCTGGAGTTCCCAGCGCTCCGGGAAAGTTGACAGTCTGCACACGTACAGAGACCGTCAGGCCACGCAAAGAACAACTGCCACTAAAACCGCCATTTACAGGGGAATCCAAACAGTTCCCAGAGCTTCACACAGGGCGGGAAGTCTTCATTCAGCAGAACATCAGAAGAATCATAGTGAATAAAGTGAACACCAAAGATACTTTTTCCTGGACTAAAAAATGTTTTAAAATAGTCCCAAAGAATCTCCTTGTCTCGTAGTTACACTACCCAACAGGACAAATTCCAAGGCTGGTTAAAAGAATAGCACAAAATACAAAAGTGATTTCAATAATATCCAAATGTCCAGTATTAAATAAAATATTACTGATATGAAAAACACAAGAAAATACTTCCTAGAACCAAGAGAAAACAATTAGTAAATAGAAGTATACCAGGAAGGATGGAGAAATTAAATTAGCAAGATGTAAGACAAGCTACCTTAAAAGGGTTTTGAAAAACAAAGAAGAATTTCTAGAGATGAAAAAATATCTGAGATGCAAACTACATGGATGGTGTTTAAAGCAGATTCAACACTGAAGAAGAGAAGATTGGTGACCCTGAAGACAGTTGTAGAAAATACTCACATTAAAACACAGAGAAGAAATGACTAAACAAACAATGACGGAGGGCCCATGGAAAATAAATGTAGGTTAACTCAGAAAAAGGAAAAAATTCAAAAAAATCTTTGAAAAAATGTGATAAATTTTTCCAACTTGACAAGTTTTGTAAACGTGCTGATTTAAGAATCTCAACAAATTCCATGCTGAATAAACACAGAAAAAAAAATCACATCAAAGAGCAGCATAATGAAACTGCTCTACAGCAAAAAAAGAAAAACAGTCCATTAGCACAACAGGGTAAAATGATAGTCAAGTACCCAAATTTGAAACAGTTTCCCTAAAATGATGAGAAGAAGCAAGCACCAAAGAGAACAGACAACATCCATGCCAAATGATTGCAGAATTTCAGAATATCTCAACAGAAAGTTTACTGCTAATAGGGCTTTGAAAAAGAAATAAAACTCAAAGTTTAAAAAGTGTACTACTATGGAATTTCAGTCAAGCACAGAAGAATCTTTTAAATACCCTGAGTTAGAAATAAAACTAAAAATACAAATGCATCAAGGATGGCAGAAAAAATGATAATTAACTTAACTGATAACAGACATGGAAGACAATAGCAAAGGCACATCAAAAATATTAAGTTAGTGAGAGCCCAAACTAGAATAGATTTGATTACAAACTGAATAAAAAGCACTGAAGAAAACCACCAAGTAGTAAAGAGAGTGAAAAATTAGATTAAAAAAAAATGAAAAGAATCAGTGGTCATGTAACTGAAATGGAAAGCAGATGTAAAAAGGCAGATATTTATTCATAGTACTCATCAAAATAATGTTAGATGATTTAAATTCGGGCTAGTATTTCAGATATCATTTGTAGCAAAGATACTCTGGAAGTAGAAGAAGAACCCATACACTGAAGGACTTCAGCAGATACCGGAGAAAATTAATCTAAAATAATTTGCCCTGAGACATAAACAACAACAAAAAATTATCAGGGACTCTGGAAATAAAGTCAAATAAATTACAATCACAAAAGAATTATATTTTGGTAGGTTTCTGAAAAAACAACATAAAAATATGTTAAAACAATAATTTTAACCAACTTGAAGGGAAAACTGTGAACCAAGGATATTATATCCATTCGACTTCTCATTCAGATTTTATGATTACAGAAACAAGAGTGCTAAAATCAAGGTATATTGTTAGCACATCCTGCAATAATGAAATTGCTGAGGAAACTTTCCCAGAAGACTAAAGCTGCGAGTTGTACATATTCAACTGTAAAATTAATAACACTTAAAACCACGTAGGTAAAGCTTTGAAAAAATATGAAACCATTCCATATCTTTAAAGTATGAAAATACACCTGAAAATGGAGAAAAGGAGCAAAATGGAAGAGTAAAATAAGATCATTGAACCCCACACATAAATTATGTCTCAGTCACTGGCTATATAATTTTAAGCTGACCTATTAAAAGAGCTGCAACAATAGAGGAATTAAGAGAGCTACAAACAGCAGTGATACCAATAACCACCAGTGGCAACCAGAATAATGGCCCTGCAAAGATATTTCTGTCTCAGTCTCCAAATTCTCTGGCTCTACTGGCTTGAATTGCCAAGAGTAATTAAGACTGCCAACGAAATGAAGGTTGCTAATCAGTTCACCTAAAAATAAATGTCACCAGAGATTAAGTGGATAGGGCTAATATAATTACAAGGATCCTTAGAAGTGGAAGAAAGAATTTAGAGGAACAAAGCAGAGAGATGACAGCCCGTAAAAACATTCAGCCCAACCTTGCAGACTTAGAAGTAGGAGGAAGGAGGTAAGAAAAGCGAACGCACTGTGCTGCGGGTGAGTTCTGAAACCATACCCAGATCCCTTGAAGCAACTCACGCCTGCCACTACCTAAGACGTACCCACGAGAGACCCATGTTAAGCATCTGACCCTGCAGATAAAGTGATCTAATAGATTTGCATTGGGTTAAGGCACTAAGCTTGTGGTAGTTCGTTACAGCATCAGCACCCTACCACCCTACAAGGACACAAATATAAACTTTCCTATGTACCAAAACATGTTTTCAGCATAAAGGAAGAGAACACAAATAGCAGAGAAAAATAGCATGATTTAGTCATCCTGTAGTATCTAGGGGAATCAGCTGCCTTCTGGGCAGGATATCAACACCAGGGGTGGCTCGCCACTACTTACGGACCGGGAAAGGTGGTGAGGTCTGACAGGAAGGGCATACCTTCTCTCTTGTTCATTAGAGTGAAAGGGAACCTAGTAGGAAATCTCTGAAAAAGCACCTAATTCTGTTCTTCCTGCAACAACTTCACCTCGATAGTGATTCTTGGGTCAACACAGACTTGAACTTCCTGCCACTCACACAGCTGACACTTGCCTGGTGAAGAGTGGAACTAGTGCCTTCTCTTCAAAGCCCACTGGCTCCCTCTGAAATGCTCTCCACTGGTGTGGCCCTTCTCAGAGCCTCATTTTCAATTCCAAAGGAAAGGGAATTGAGGCTGTATTTTTGTTTGAGTGAATTTGTTTTAGCTGATTTTTCCTCTCTGATATTTTTCCCTCTGAGCGTGAGCAGAGATCATGAGAGGAGGCAGGGATCCAAAGGCTACGACGAGTGTGTCAAGAGAGGAGAATAAAAGGTAAGAAATACATGGGGAAAAATAAAGAGAGGCAAATGGGGGAGGGGCCACGGAATAAGAACTTCCAGAAATCATAAAAAGCAAAATGTTATGCCAACATACACAGCAATGTTAGATAACAGTTCTATTTAAAAATTCTTATTCGAAGTTATTATAAACACTAATTTTTAATTTATGAGAAATTCTAATAGGCCAAAGTGCAATAATAGAACAGTTAGGGATGATCTTTATCTCAGTGTCCTATTTGCAGTACTAATCTTGCCTTCCAGAAAGGCAAAGTTTCTTTGTGAACTCTTGAAAGGACTCTTCCATCTCTTTCTGCCTTCCCAACCCAGTGGTGTGAGAGAGAGATTTCTAGCTCTTCTTCACAGCACAGAGAAGATTGGTTGAGCTCAATCTCAGACTCAAATCTAAAGAACAGTTTGAGTGTAGCGAGTCAATAGGATTTGGAGGTTAAAATGTTACCCTTATTCCAAGGGTTGCTCTTCTCCACTTGAAATCTGAGTTGAAGACTGTTGGGGTGCCCTATACCTAATGGACAGTTGCTATTCTGCAAAGTGCCGTGGGCCTTAGTGGCAAGGTGCTCCGTGATGGCTAACTTACAAGAACTGCACGGTATGTTATACTGTGCAAAACAATCAGCAAATCCCTTGAATTTTTATTGATTATTTATTGAGGTTATGGCATTGGCACCAATTGAGTATTGTAAGGGATACTAAAAAGCTGCAAATACACTTCTCTGCATTCTAAGAAAGAGAAGGCATATACATAGAAGATTGGAAAAGCTCAATAAACACAGACCACAACATGTGAAAGATCCTTCTAAGTGAAGGAGAGTAGTGATTGGTATGAGCTCAAAGACTCAAAAGAAAGCTACTCTCATTCAGGAACAATGCATAGACTTTCATGGGTGGGGCTCATGGCCACCTTCTTGTTTGAGAACATTACTCTGGGAACAAACAATATGAAGGGTAAATCTCTGTAGAAAAGAAGTGAGGAAACTACTCTTTTATCAACAGTCATGCAGAAGAATCCAAGGGCAGTGGAGATGGAGAGAAATAGATGCAGCTAAGTCACACAAAGTAGATCTCTGCCCAGACTTAGGGATTGACTGGAAGTAGGAGAAAGAGTTCAGAGTGACATCCAAAATTTTTGCCCAAGAAAATTGCTGCTATGGTTTTTCCATTCACTGAGATGAAGAACATATACTATAAGGCAGATTTCAGTGCTAAATGTTGCCTACAATAAGCAAATAGTATACAATATTATTTCTGCCTGAATTCTACTTCCATTTTCTTTTTCTCCTTAATTTGGAGAGTCTTAATCAGGTCCACTTCATCAATTTATTTAAATATTTTAGTGGCACGACTTGTTACATTACCTTTCCTTCAGCACTTTTGAAAGGTTTACAAAATGTAATTTAAAAATGAATGTAAATAACTCAAAACAAAATATTTCAAGCTTATTTTATAGTCATAAATCTTATCTCCCCAGAACAGCTTCTTCAAATTTCTTCACAGACAATGAGATCTGTAAAATTGCTTTAGATCTTCTGTATATATATATATATATATATATACATATATATATATATATACATATATATATATATATATATATATATATATATATATATATATATATATTCCCATCTACGCTTGGGTCAGGGGTGTTCCAGACAATGTTCCAGGGGTGTTCCAGACAATGATGGTAAACAAGACAGTCTGGAGGGGAGACTAAGGCTTTAAATTACATCTTCTATGTATTTTTTCCTAGACATATTACCAGTTTTCAGAAAAGTCAAGCTCTCAGCTGGAGGGCTCTTAGGTTCTGTGACTCAGGGCAAAATCTGTGAGGTGCAGACACATTTGTAAGGCTGGATTAAGTAGATCATTTCCAACCTCATTTGGCCTCAACAAAATGCAAGCTTGCCCCAAATTACAGGTTCTCCTAAGAAAAGGTTTCACCACCCCTGTCTATTCTACTTAGTCTCTCGAACTGATGAAGCAATGGCTGTTTTGTGCAGCAGCAAAGGGAGACAAAGGAGAATTTGCACATGTCAACCTCACACTGGCAGCAAAACGCCACCCCTTGTTCACGTCTGGAGGGCCCGCCGCACAAACTCATACCTGCCAAGACAGGATGGAAGCAGAGGAGCAGGGCCAGGTACAATGTCCCAATCAAAGTATTTCGAGTTAGTGATGACAGACACAAAGCCCAGAGAAGTCACACAGAGCCTGCCTCTCACAGTGTCTCCCTGAGGCAGCCAGTGAAGACAGTGGTCTGTGTTGGCTTCTCCTCTCTCCATGCACTGGGGTGAAGTGACTTGGCTCCCAGTCCCAGAATTCAGAGACACTTTCCTCTTGCCGGGGCCTGCGAAGACCAGCCATGGATGCCTCGAGTGCTTTCCGCCGAGGATGTCTGTCTCTGAGGGCCCTCCGGCCTGGCCCTTTGCCTGGCTATGGTATAGCTCCCCTTCCTGGGCCATGAGGACTAAAGGCCACAGGAAGATTTTTGTGGAGCCACCCTGAAAACACTTTGGTAAAGGCAGCGGCGACAGAGGCAGCAGCAAGCCAGACTTGAATTCCATTTAAATAAAATGCCAAAAGGCAGTCAGCGAAAGTGACATTTATGGTGTTACTACAAATGCATTCAGTGGGAAAGCTCAGTAGCAGAAGCAAGGGGGAAAAAAAACAAGCTGTAGTGAAAACTGCCATCTGTATATTGTGCCCCGTTTTTAATATTCTGTATTCTCATAAAAAGTGTTGTTTCTGTCACTATTCAATCTCACAAACTCACACAGAACACTGTTAAAAGTCAGCAGTGTGTGAAATGGTATTTTAAAATAAATGAAACCCGCTCGCAGAGCTGCGGAGGAATATTGCAATGCTGGGCGCTGACAGACAGGCACTGAAAAGTAACAACCGTTATCATCTTAAAGCAAAGCGGATTAAATAAAAGCCCACAGCCAGTGGTGCATTACCAAGTCTGATATTGACACAGCTGCTGTGGTGGTTATTTTTCATTGTCTCATCAAGACAAAGCATCATGGGATATCAATCTTCCCTCTGTCAGGCCATGCCTGGTATAAAGTTTTTCGTTTACATTTTCATTATATCCCTTTTATCTCCACTGCCAGCATTTTTTCTTAACTGTGGGGTCCAATGACCTGTGGGGCAGTGTTGAGCTATTACCTTCTGGCCGGACGAGCTCCCTCGGGGGCAAAGGAGAGTTTATCCTTCGTTCCTATCACCTTTTAGTTTTCTGCAAATGGCGATAGATGATCATCAGTGTCTTGGACTGGGGAGGGTGGGGAGGAGGAACTGGTTTGCGCTTGTGTATGTCTTGCGCTTGTGCAAGGCAGAAGCAGATAATGACTATGAAAATTAGATTATTTGAGAGTTTTCTATGACTTTCTCTTCCCTGGAAGATAGTTGGAAGACGCCACCTCTCCGAGACACCTCCCGCTGAGACACCAGATTCCAGCTCAACTTTGATACACCTCTGTGTTATTTTCTAGGTGGACTCACTTTTCCTCGAATTAACTTTGTGCTTAGGCACTGGCAGATCCGAAGAGAACTTTTTTTTTTTTTTTTTTTTTTTTAAATTTTGACTTAAAAAACAGCATCTATGAGAAAGATCAGTTTCCTTTTGGGAAATCGATTGAAGTTTTATCTCTCTAGACCTCTTTCCTTTACACTTCGTTCTCCTGCTTACGAAGCCCATTAATGAAATTTTGTTGCAAGAGACAATTTGACTTAAGGTATTTTCTTGTATTGGAGGCTCCGCTGTGAGGGTCTCTGGCCCCAGTGGCCAGGGAAGCAGGACCTTCACTGAAGATCAGAAATGTGATTTGATGGGTCTCCAAGTCCCAAGGAAGTCTGGATTCTTTGAGCACTTCCCTAGGGGCCCCAGGAAGTTGCGGGAGAAGGGCAGGGTGGGCTGACAGCTCTGCAGGGCTTCCTGAAGGACCGCCTCCGCCTCCGCCTCCGGGCAGCTTGCTGGGCAGAAGTGAGAGGGGCCACGGGCTCCGCCTGAGTAAGGGGAGCTCGGCGAGGAGCCTCAACACGGCTCCGCCCCGAGGCGCCAGCCGCACTTTGCCTCTCTATTCTCCGCTCTCCTGCACCTCTGAAACTCGGTACCTCCACGTCAGAGCTGAAAGGAAAGAGTCTCGGACTCTTTTCGGACTGTGACGCAGGAAATGAGCCGAGCCAGGCCTGACAGGATGGAGTCCTGCGGCCGCTTTCCGTTCTATCCTCTCCCTCCGCGGAGAAGAGAATGGGCCTTGTAGGAAGCATCCAGTGTGTTCTGGAAAGAGTGCAGTGGATTCGGGGGTATTTTTTTGTTTGCTCGATATTTGAGCACAGAAGCAGAGCAAGAAAGGAAACGGTGGGCCAGGGATTGAGCTCAGTGGTCCCAGAGTCTGCCTGGTAAATGCAAGGCCCTGAGTTCGATCCCCGGTAACCACACAGCACAGTGCCGGGCGTGGTGCTCATGACTGTAATCCCAGCGCTCGAGAGGCAGAGGCAGGAAGATTACTGTGAGTTTGAGGCTGGCGTGGGCTATATAGTGAGTTCAGAGCCAATCTGTACTACAGAGCGAGACCCTGCCTCAGAAAAGGGTGGGAAGGGAGGGGAGGGGAGGGAGAGGTTGCAAGTCATATTTGTACTTGCACTTCTTTTGAGAATGTACCTAAAAAGGAAAACACTGCGTCACATAGTAACTTTGTGTTTAATATTTCTCGGAGCTGCAGAACTGTTTTCAAAACGAGTTGATTTTCTTTACAGTCCCACAGTGTAGGATGGTTAAAATTTCACCACACTAACCAGCACTTTTGACTATCTTTTGACTATTTTTTTTTTTTTAAGACATACTACTGGGTACGAAGTGGTATCTAATTGTGGTTTTGATTTGCATTTCCATAGTGACCACTGATATCCTGCGCTTGATTTCATGTGTCTATTGTCAGATTTTTATATCTGCTTTGGAGAAATGGCTCTTCATAGACTTTGCTTTGGATTATTTCTTGTTTGTATTATTGGGTCTGTTTCTTATATACTTTCCATACTGCTTGTATGTCTGGGGTATGAGCTGGAAACACTCCAAACAGGACCGGAGCAGCCGAGACTCCTTGAGCATCTGGCTATAAAACAAATTTTTCTACCCTGTCCCTCTCTATACTGTTCTTGGGGTGTCTGGCCTTTGTATATGAGAGTTAAAGGCCCTCAGAAAAAATTTTCTAAATAACACCAGGAGTAGTTATATGGGTGGTCTGACTTTCCCTCAGAAATCAGGTGGTATCACTACTATTGTGTCTTAGTTACCTTCTTCTCTGAAACACAATATCTGTATCCACAAATTAAAGGAAGAAAGGTCTGTTTTAACTCATGCTTCAGCCCAAAGTCGTCTGCCAGCACGGCGGGATGGCGGGGCACAAGAACACAACAGAGGAGGAGGAGCGGGGTGGGGGGACCCTTCCAGGCCACATCGTAGGGATCACCTTTTTTGACTAGACCTCACCTCCTAACAGCCAGTCAGCTATAAACCCCATAATGCAAATGCCTCCCAAAGACCCGCTTACAAACACATGAGGCCATGGAGGATGTCTAGATACAAACAGCAAATGCCATACTCTGTTGTTAATCAGGGAAGTCATGAATAATACACTTTCCTCTGCTCTCTTCCAAATGCGAGTGGAGAAGGAAGATTCCACTTGTGCTTCTAGAGAGGTAAGGAATTTGAAAACTGTGTAAATGATCACTCTTGAAAAAGAGCCAGGGTTCAGATTAAATATTTGCTCCTGATAACTGTGAGGCAAGAACTAAAAAGTCAGCCTGTCTAAGGAATAGGCCTAACAAGTTAGTTGTGAAATAATACAAATGTATGTGGATCTGAGGTGTTTATTTTTTCTCTCATTTATACTGCCCACATCTTGTATTACTTTTACACCTGTAACAACAGAAACCTTTTGAGAACTGTTCTAACTGCACCATGATCTCCCACTCACTCATCCACTCTGGTAACAGCTCTAGTGATTCAAAATATTTTGGTTCAACCAAGACACAGTTGGGAAAATTTCTTCTGAAGAAGCACACCCTGAGGCAGCGTCTGTAGTGCTTCCCCTCTGCCCTCTCCAAACCTTCCTCTCTGACAGAACTTGGTTAGACTGGAAATGTGATCAGCTGCAGAATGGCTACATTAGTGTAGGAGCCATTTTGGCAACCAGAACCCCATTCATGCATGCTCTTCATATGTAGCCTGTCTTAGCCCATTTGGTTATAAAAAAAATACCCAAGACTGAAGACTTTATTTTTTAAAAAGGAGGCTTTTTTGAGACTCAGGATGTTAGAAGTGAGGAAAAGCAAGAGCAAGATAGACATCAGTCCATTCATGAGGCTCCTCATGAGCGATCACCCGTAGTCCCGACCTCTTCAACATCTCCTCACTTCTTCATGCTATCACCTTGGAAACCAAGCCACTGGGAGTCATTGGGAGACAAACTGTTTCCAAACCATAGATGCCCCAAATACAGGCCCAAATCTCATACTTCATAGTATGTAGAATAAGCATTGCTGTCTGAACACTGGCATATCACAAAAGCATAGGGCCTGGACTCCCTCTGTGTTTCTGACTTCTCTCTTGTTCATTCACTTGATTTCTTTTTAAAGTAAGGCTTCTTCCGTGGGGCATTGATGTTAGCACCTTAGTTCTTTGGTCCTAAATTCCTATGCATCTTTGGAAGCACTGAGTTTCTCGACTCTGAATTCCAAATCTTCATACCACAATCCTGGCTAACACTCTAGACATCGTCCTATCAGCCCCACCACTACAGCCCCACAAAATGCATTAAAATCCTTGTTCTGTCTCACCCCACCAGACTGCAGTTCTTCATGGGGCAGTGTCACCACTGTTTGGATATTGAAACTGTCCCATATTTTGTACTTAAGTTCATCTCCCTCCAGAGAGTTCTCCTTGGCAAGAAGATTGTTATGATTAGATGTTCCATTTGACCCTGCTATTCCCATGCTAGGGACATACAAGAAAAAGTTAAAAGATTCATATCAAAGCGACATATATGTACTCAGGTATACCGCAGCTCAGTTTGTGGTAGCTAAATCTTGGAAACAACTTAAATGTCCATCAACTGGAGAATGGATAAAGAAGATATATTCTTTCACAGAATAGAGTATTATTCTGCCATAAAGAATGACAAGCTTGAGTCATTCATACTCAAATGTATGTACCTTGAGGACATGCTCATAAGTGAAATAAGTAGCTCACAGATGTGTAAATACTATACCTTTTTCTCTGATATGAGAAACTGAAAATGTAAGTGAGTTCTAGAATGTATGTTAGATATTGTAAAATAGAAAATATGCAATGGGAAATGGGAGTAGGGGTAAGTAACTGGGGGAAAGTAAAATCTGTGATGGTAATAAAAAATGGGAAACAAAGCTTATGTATATAGGGAGTGGGGAGTTACAGGGTGGGTAGGGGATTGGGAAAAATGAAAATCAAGTTGTCATATACTGGTACAAACTGTCAGTGTTGAGTGTGATCATATATACATATATATATATATATAGATATATATATATATATATGTATATGTATATTGCAACTATTTCACAATAAAATTTCAAAAAAAGGAGACTGTTTATATCCTTAACAATTAGACTTCATCCATTATAATAGGTAAATATTACCCATTATCTTTTCTAACTCTCTGTGTCATATCTCTTCTTTTTCCATATCCTGAATCTTATTTTGTGGGTAGCATTTAAATTTTAATATTTATAACTTTATTAATGTGATCCTACTTTAATTCTGACCAATCTATGGCATCTCTACTTCAGTAATAGAGTAATGCCCTTTATTCAGCATAGACCAAAACAAATGTCCTAATAATCTGAAGCTACTAATTGACATAATCTAAACCACTTGTTATGAGATATTTAAAATATAAACTATTTTGGTTGTGAGACTTACTTTGAACACAATTCATCTTACTTTGAAGATTCAGAAGTTGTACTGGAATTGTATTATTAACCCAGTGCATCTTCATCCTCATCATGAAAACCAATTAGCATGGAGTCGTTTTTGAGAGAGAAGAATCTCCCCTGGTGGAAAATGTTCAGTGAAAGGAATGTAAATAGCAGAGAGGACTAGGTACAGACCAGTCTCCCTCCAAGAAGAAGTGAAAAGAAAATAATCAGAGCACAACATCTGTCAGGTTTTAATGTAACATATGAAGTTCATGGTTCTTTTTTTAAATTTTTTAATCTTTATTGGTAAATTACATATACACATCATGATTGCACTCCATAATGGGGATTTGTACCAGTATAAGACACAACTTAATTCTCATTTTTTCCCATAGCCCTACCCACCCTACCACCCCCCCATATACATAAAATTTGTTTCCTTACTTTTTTGTTACAATCCTAGAATTGTATGTTATATATTGTGAATAGAAGATGCTCAGTGTGAAATAGGAAGAAGGGGGAAAACGTTGCGGTTGAAGTTCATGGTTCTTTACCGTACGCAGTTTCCTTCCTAAAACTGCCAGTGACTCCCTCCCTCACCTCTCTCCTGCGTACAAAAAAAGAAAACAATGAACATGGCCTGAAGTTAGGGAATAATTTCAACCTGGCTCCCCTTTTCCAAAACCTCATAATACATTTGCTACTTCACATCCGGATTCGATGATGTAGGCATCTATAATGTCGTCGTTCTGTAGACATGTCAGATCTGGTAAACATTTGCCCACGGCACGCTATCAAGCCTCCTGGAATTTTAAGTGAATGGTTACAGCTAATTCCTAGCAAATAATTACTCTCATTTCCCAGCCTGATATGAGTTATATTTCAGGGCTATTTGGTCATACATGGAATTTATATACTCATATTATCTCAGTAATATCTGAAGGCCCCTAAGAACTAATTTTAATTAAATAAAGATAATGATTTCTTGCATTAATTTAGAACTTAAAGCTTTTCGAGTTCCTAGAATCAAATAATAAAGCAATGATGTGAGATGGTAAGGTAGATGTTATTATCTCTGTAAAACAAACAAAGAAACCAGGACATCAAAAAGTAGATTCCTTTCCTAGAATCTGCATAAAAGAAAGAAAACTCATGTAGTAAGTTGTGCCCTGGGGCTTCCCCCAGCCTTTGTATTTTCAGATTAAAAGTCACCATCTTCATTATGGTGCAGAGAAAAAACAAGTCTTTGCCCTGTGTGCTCTTGAGCATAGTCATTCTTGCATCTTTGAAGTCGGACCATTTTCCCTATGAACTGGCCCATCCTGGGTGCATTTATTTGACTTGAAGATGCAGGAAACTTTGGACTCACTGTGAGAACACTACAGATTGTTGAGGACCTGGAGGACCCTGAATGAGTACATCTGTAATTATGCCTTTACAAGGTGCCTTCAGAAAAGGATTGCTGGCAAACTCTGGCTTATCTTTAGGAACTCATCAGTCACTTCAGCACAAGATAACAAGAACGATAATATTTGTGTATCTGTTCAACACCATTTTCTTTTGCATACCAGAAAGAGTATGGACTGAGTCAGATAGATTTGGATTTAAAGCCCAGCTCAGCTCTGTACTAGCTCTGTAAACTTGAATAAATTCTCTACCCTTTTTGATTCTCAGTTTCCTCATGTATAAAATGAAATAAGAACCTCTTTGCAAGGTGATTTCAAGGATTAAAATAAGTAAGGCTATAGTCACACATTAGTCACTTAGTCACCTGTAAGTATCATGACGTCATTTTTCCTCTTGTGAACATTTTCTTTTCCACAGAAAAGAAGCTGCTCCAGTCTATATGGTCTTCAAAAGTGTTTTATAGATTTTCAGGCCTTCTACCTGTGGCAATCCCTTAAATGTTGCATTTTTTAAAAGACTTCAACCAAAATTCTCTCTTGTTAATTCTGTGTACATTTCCCACCATGGAATAGGTCTGTCTGTCTGTCTGTCTGTATGTATGCATGCATGCATTTTTTTTAACTTTCTTCCTCTATAAACCAGTTATATTCAGAAAATGAAAATGTGCTCTTCACATTTATCACCTATGCATTCCAACTGGCAGGAACTGATGGGTACATATATCCTAAAATAAGTTTTAATGATTTAGGTAGGCAATTTGCCAGAAGACTTTACCTAATCCTTATACCTGGGTGCAATTCCTACCTTATGACAAGGATGATAAGCAAAATTTTCCTTAATAGTATTATCTTCAAAGATATTCTCTGTGATTTCTAGATAGAGACAGTTGTGTGGTGTCTCTAAGTCCTCTCCAAAAGTCAAGAGGACCAAGAAAAACATCAGACAGGGCCCCGGAGCCTCAAGAAACTTGTGCTACATTCAAGGCCCCGGGATCCAAGGGATATTTATTTCCTACAGATGTCAGAGGGTGCAAATGAAGAAACTCACTACTACCTTTATATTGTTCTGGTAAAACTGAGCATTCAGGTACAAACTGCATATCCTGGCTTCATCAAGTCAAATTCATGAGAAAGTACCAGGGAAACTTAAACCACATTTTGAATTTACAGAGCCTAGAATACCTGCAACTAGATATTGTCCCACAAAATGAGTGGCTTCTTGAACCATATCTGTTTTTCATGACCCAATGTCTCATTTCTTATTCCCCTTAATTTACAGAATTACTTAAATACATTTTAAGAAGCTTATTTACCAACATTCAATTTCACAGTGATTATGTGAAACATTTCTTTAACATGGTTAACCACAAAGTGGAGTCACTTTTCATTGGTAAATTTCATTACTAATGTACTCAGTCAGGGTTCCAAATGCATTATGGCTTCTCCAGATGATTCTGTGTACGTACAGTTCCAGGGCCTTTATTCTAAGAGTTTTTTGTTTTGTTTTGTCTTGTTTTTTAGAATAAGCATCAAATAGAGTTTGAATTTCAGCCTTTCAACACATTATTTAAATATCGTTTTCACATATCAGCTTGTCTTTTTATACTGACTCAAGAAGAGTAAATGACATTTACAGTTAATTCTCAGCAACCCAGGTAGATACTTCTAAAATTAATCTTGATTAGAATAAAATCTTTCTATTTCTATGGCAATTTTTAAAAACCGGGTTACTTCTTACTGCAATTACTTTATTCAGTTAATAAACTTGAAAATCATATAGATAGATACTGAACCTTTGGATATCCCAGAAAGAAAGCTACTAAACAGACTATTTATATTTCTTCTCTTGTCTCTGAAACTGCTCCAAAAACCAGCTTAACATCGCTTGTGTTTGTACAAGATGAACAGATTTTCTAGATGTCGGGCTGAATCGTGGCCAACTTCTAACCCTTCCATTAGGAAGTCAGTGCTGACCCAGCTGTCCAAGGGTATTGGCTTTTAATAGTCCGAGGCATGACAGAAATTACTATACTCAATTAAAAGGAGAAATGAGAGAGGGATGGGGAACTGACCTGATATCCAAATAAGAAGACTAAAGTCCAAATTTCAGAAACATTGACTGCAGGGAGAGACAGAAATGGAAGTAAAGGGTATGTGGCTGGGAGAGGAGAGGGCTTTATGGAACAGTCCCATACCACAAAAGCAGAAAGTAAGTCAGGACAACTTCAAAGCATAAACAAATCAAGAACAAAGATTGAGGGGATGCTGGGCAGGTGTCCCAAATAACAACAGAGACCACTGGCTGATAAATGAAACTTACCTGTATCGATCAAGGTGATCCAAGTTTGGGAATAGAACAGTCTTTCTAAAATTGATTTTCAGTAATCTTCTTAAATGGCTGATCTTTACACAGAGTAGATATTGGCAAGCTACTGCTCAGACACCACTGTGTTTCACAGAACTAGACAGAAATCAGTTCACTCTCCCACATATTCCCTCTGCTTAGGTGGTGCAGCTTGGACTTGGACTTTGGTCCTGGGACTGTTGGCAGGATTCTCGTCAATGCACCTGCACGAAGCTCAGATATCACTCAGTGGCTGAATATCTGCTTTTAGCCAACAAATACAAAGTTATTCAATCTTTCATCAGTGTTTTTCTTGGCTTTAGGTTTCTACAGTGATATTTTCTCCATTATATAGTTCCACCATTTTTAAGCGAGTCGGTGAAGCAAAGATCCCGGGAGATACTTGCATCATAAGAAGTGATATTCAAGGAGTGGTTCCAGATGTAGATTAATATTTTTAAAGCTTAGAGGCCCTTTGAGTAGCTCTATCTAACACTTGAAGCATTCAAGATGGTGTCCTGATTTTGAAAAATGTCAAAGGGAAAAACATTCACTGTCAACAGATTGACGCTGCGATTGGATGTGCGGTCGCGCTGTTCACACTGTCTTACCCTGTGAACAGTTACAGCTCCATCTGCCTAGGGCCTTAGTGTAAAATATGTGGGATTTTATATGTTTAAATAATTATGTTTTTATTTTATATGTTTAAATAATTGGATGAAAGAAACATTGCATCTCTTTACATTCCCCTAAAGATTGTGCTTCCTTTAATAAAAGGTTACCAGCATAAACATCTGTGAGTACTGGCAGTATGCTGGCCTCTGTTATAAAATCTTTAATGTGTTGAGTCACTTAGCCTATTTAACATTCTTACAAATTAAATGGCATTATTATGTCTATGTAACAAAAGAGAAAACTAAGGCAAAAAGAGTTGAAGTCACTCGTTCAAGGTTGTGGCTCTGAAATTCAAAGTTAGGAAGTCCAGTTCCCACAATATACTCAACTTTAACATCTGGATTTGCACTCAAACTCAACTAGTCGACTAGTGTCTACCAAATTCTTATTTTTTCTGCAAATACAACTAAGTGACATTCCTGTTGGAGTAACTCAGCTGACTTGGGGTTGAATGGCTGGATTTTTCTCTAGTACCAAGGATAATGTAGCAATCTTTTTAAAGAAAATTTTGGAATCCAATTAAGGATATTCCACAACCATTCTTAATTTTAGACAACATGTAAAGTACATGACCATTGAGATTCACTAAATTGGCCCAAACTACTCTGCAAATTCATTCATCTTTTTTTTTCTGTTTCTTTGAGTCCTATAATTAACATCTCTCATGGACTTGTCAGTTTCCAATAAATCATTTCTCTTAAGCAATCTAACCTCCATTCTCTTTTACTTACCTTAAATCCATATATCAATAAAATCTATAAAGACAGAAAATAGACGAGTAGTTACAAGATGATGAGGCAAGGGTGAAATGGAGTAAATGCTCAACATTTGCAGGATTTCTCTTGGGATGTCTATCTGAAATTAGTTGGTTGTGATATCTGACCTTGTAAATATACTAATACCCCGGGGCTGGGGAGTTAGCTCAGCGGTTCCAGCGCCTGTCTTGCAAGCGCAAGGGCCCGGGTTTGATTCCCCAGTATCCACATACAATACTGGGTGTGGAGACTCACACCCAGCAGCAACCAGTACCACATACCACAGTGCCGGGCGTGGTGGCTCACGCTTGTCATCCCAGCACTCGGGAGGCAGAGGCAGGCAGATTGCTGTGATGTGAGTTTGAGACTGAGCTCGGGGCCAGCCTGAACCACAAAGTGAGACCCTGTCTCAAAAAAAAAAAAAAAACCTAAAAAAAAAATTTTAAAAAATTAAAAAATAAAAAAATATACTAATATCCACTGAATTTTACACCTTAAAAATGGTTTTAAGATGGTGAATTCTGTAATGTGCAATTTTGATCTAAAGTTATGAAAATATTAAACACTTAGCTTTTTGTGAAACCTCACCCATCCTAAGTCAAGAAGCTCCAGAGGGAACTAATTCTATACTCTAAATGAAGAGGTTTTGCTTGAGGAAGAATTCTCCAACCTTGCTGCTTTTTTAAAAATTGATTTTATCGGTATATTTTATATACACATTTTGATCACAACCAACCTCGAGAATTTGTACCAGTATATGCCATTTTAATTCTCATTTTTCCCACTCACCTGCCCTCCCTACAACCCTCATACCCCCTATGTACACAAGCTTTATTTCCCTTTTTACCATCAAATTTTTTCTTCCCTTCTTTACTTATACTCCTCTCTTCCCTTTGAATATTTTCTTACTATTTCACAGTACTTATCATACATTTTAGGGCTCATGTACATCTTCAGTTTCTCATACTGGAGACAACTTTGCTTCTTGATGCTCAGTCTTGTGCCTTTGCCAGTTTTACTTTATTCTGCGATGCTTCATTCTTTGGACACAGATCTCAGCCACCCTGAAAAACCTTTTAACTATAGGCCAGCAATTACTCTACAACCCCACCTAGGTTTTTATAGTGGTTTAACAACATATCCACAGACTTGTTGACATTCCTCCCTGCAACAAGCTGGCCAGATTGACCTCTTTTATTAAGCATTGGCCAAACCATGTGACTTCTACATAATCAACAGACGCAACAGGGCGGAAGTGATGGCATGTGAGGGGAACGTGAGGTTAGAGGGGCACAGCATCTTGTGCTTCTCTCTGTGGTGAATCCCTTTGTCTGAGGGGAAGCTGGACACCCCTGGGCGAGAACGCTCAGCAGCAAGTGCAGAGGTGTAGTCCTTGGCCTTGGGTTGGATCAGGTGTGGAGGTTCCCACCAGGAGGGTGAGCGTGCAGGGCCACCGCACAGACTCTGGGGAGGTTTTGGTGAACACTTCCGTCTTTATTGAAGACTATACAGGCTTATATAGAGCATGGGGGAGTGGGCGTGGCTACGAGCACACAGGGGCAACAGGGCTGTAGCTGACTGGTGGGACACAAGTTTTTCACCTTTTTTTTATGGTTAGCTCTTGGCCAAGCAAAGGAGTCACAACTAGAGGAATGGTGGCTATAGGCCAGTTTCTACACATGAGAGTGAGCATGCTCAAACTTCTTTGGGTGTCTATTAGCTTGCTAGGAGACATACATGCAGCATACTTGACCCAACCAGACTTGAACTCCTTCTTCACAGAGGCCTGGATAGTGAGGGGCTGGGATCCCTTGCCATGAACTGTGGGAATGAGCTGTTGTCAGTCTCAGTTCTTCAACCGCAGGCAGAGCTTCAGGTGATGGCAGTGGGGGAGTGCACCTCCTCACTGCAGCCTTAAGACCTATCAGGACCATCTGGTGAAAGCTTCCTTGGATTTCTAATATGAAAATCAGGAGATGGCAAATGTGTGGTATTAAAAACCAGTTCACTTTAGACTAGCTTGACCTCCAGCAATAGATAACTAATGAAGATATCCCGTATTATCTTCTCTCTGTCTACACCTCTTTCCACTCTTTACTCCATCACTTTTTTTTTGAGACAGAATCTTACTTTCTAGTTCAAGCTGGGCCTGAACTCACTGTGTTGCCCAGGCCAGCCTCAAACTCACAGCAATCCTCTTGCCTCTGCTTCCCAGTGCTGGGATTACAGGTGTGAGCCACTACATTCAGCAATCATCACTTTCTCTTAGAACTCTTAGAATCAAAAGTTTTTGTTTACTGATTACTGCATAAAGTATTGAAAAACAGCAAAATTAAATTTCACAGTGAACATCTATATCCACCTAGATTTGAGCAGTCTACTGCTTTTGCTTTATCACATCTCTATCCACGCATTCCTACCTTCATTCATGATCCATCTTATTTTTGATGCAGTGCAGAGTAAATTGCAGATATCAGTATTCCTCACTTTAAATACTTCAGTGTGCATGACATCCAGTGAGTTTCTATTATTTATTTATGCTTCTTTTTTCAATTGCAGTGAAACTTAAATACAATGAAATCCACAGTGCTAAGTGTGTATTTACAGATTTTCACAAGCCTAGGTATACACCAAGTCGTTATAAAGATAAGGAATATTCAAGGGTGTATATTTACACTCATCACTACAGTCCACAAGTCCTTATAATTTTGTGCTCTGTCAGAGTATCTACATCATCTATTCACATAGTAAGTGCTTATTCTATGTCACTGACCCCATCCCTGGACATCACCAGACTCGGGTCAGCTGACTGATGATAATTTGTTCCAACAAGTGAAAACCAAAAACAAACACACAAACAAAACAAAAACAGAGACATTTTAGGGTCTTGAGACACAGAAAGGACGGAAAAGCTGCCCTCTGTTCTTTGTACCAACCCCTTAAGGAATAGTTTGTCCACAGAAATTAGCAAGGGGGAGAGATCGTAAAAGATGCTTCTGAACAGCAATTTGTCCTCCTTGGGATCCACCAGATGGCCCATCCTGTTAGGTGTCCCTTAAATCTCCACTTGGGAAAACCTGTTATCTCCCTCCCTTAGAACAATAACTTCCTGGCCTGCATATTATGACCGGTACACATAGCAAACGCAGAGCTTTGCTGCAAGCATTGTTAATGGCTTGTAAGAGCAAGTGAGACAAAGGGACTTTGCCTGTAAAAAAAATAAAGAATGGTCTTTTCCGTATTAGCGCACAGCGGTGTGCAAAGGAAAGGAGTCAGTTTCCCTTCTCTGGTTACCAGGGCTCAGCTCACTGGGTCAGGACCTGTGCGCCTGGACTCAGCTGCCACCTCTGTCTCCTGACCTTCGCTGCCTGGCTGCGGCTGGCCTGGCTCAGCAGACAGGAGGTGGCTCCTAGCGGTCCCCGGGATGCTGCGCATGCTGCACGCGCCGCAACAGGGCAGAATTGATCGCGCAGCGTCGGCTGTTTTTTCCCCTTTTGGTGTTTTTCCCTGTCTTCTGTCTTTGACCTGCTCTCTTTATCTCTTGTCTTTGTCTATTGCTCTTCTCCCAATACATTTCTTCTGGCACTTCGCCTCTCAATTTATTTCTCTGCTTGCAGCCTATCTCCTTCGTGTTTGTTCTCACCCACATCATTTTTATCTCTGCCTCCTCACACTCTTTTTTCCCTTCCTCATCCCTCTTTTTCTCTTTATTTTCCTTTTTGTGTTTCAAACACTCCATCTCATACTGACTGCTCACTTTCTTAAATCACTCTTCTCTCTCCCCTCCTCCAGCCTGGACTAGCAGATTACTCATATTTAAAAAAGAAACTCTTCATGCAATGATTCTTTCCCTCCTTCCCACAAATGCTAGACCCAGTCTTTTGTAGCAAACTGAAGAGACTCGATTTTCAACCGTGAAGGTTGTCTGGGGCTGTCTAATTTGTCAGCCTGGTTCCACCTGCCATATGCACAGGCTGAAGCCCCATGACAGCCCTCATTTTCTCAACTGAACTTCAACCTTTGCCCTCTGACCCTTTTGTTCACATTCTGTTATTGCATTGGGGAGCAAAACACAGCCCACTGGTGCCTGATTACAGTTTTAATTTCCCCTAGTAGTTCCACCACCTCATTTTCACCTTCAACTCTCTCCCTTTCCAAGAGCTCCCTTTGGCTGTGAAGCTGTCCTGAGAATCCTATTTGCATTTTCTCTATGTCTTAGATCAATACAAAGAGGAGATTACATTTGGCATTTTCAGTTGTTAAAAATTTATGTCACCCTTCTCTGATTCTAAATGAATGTACTGATTAGCATATGACATTCTTTTTTTCACAACAAATATAAAACACATAGAATGAAACGTTGCAATTTTGTTTTTGTGTTTTTGTTTTTTTATTTCCTGAAGTCTTGTTAATGTTTTTTCTGGTGCTACTACTTCTGCTCAAGGCTCGCCAAGAGCTTTTTGCTCCTAGGAGGCTTTCAGTTGTAGAAACCAAGGACCGCTTGTCAAAAGTACCTCATTTCTAAATGTTTCCCCAAGATAAGTTCATTTTGTTTTGAAACTACGGTTGAAATGAATGTCCAGTCTAGCTATATATTTTGTTATCACTGAGAATCCTTGTTAATTTTAAAAACTAATTGACCTCAAAACTCTTAAAAATCAACAACTAGAAAACTCAGTGAATAAAACCCCAAAGAAACTGGCTTAATAGAAATGTGCATCATCATTGTAATGATGTAATTGCATTTAAAATATCTCAGTGGAGTATGAGATAGTAAACAGGCTCCCCTCCTCCACTCTGCAAGGGATCTTACACATTCTGTACTGCACTTAGAGCTATTATATAATGGAAATTATATCTTCTTTCTTTCAATTTCCAGCTATTAGCAAAATAGCTGACACTTAACATGTACTCTATAAAATTATGAACTTAATTTATCTGATCTCACTAATGAATCTGATCATTACTTATCATCATTTTGTATTTTAGAAGTTTAGAAAAACTTGATGGAATCTGCAGATGTTCACAGGATGTGCTTAAAGGGGAAAATGTGACTTTCTTCTCGATCTCAGTTTCTACATCTGTAAGACAAGAAGAGGTAAACAGAAAGCCTCTTGGATCTTTGACATTTCTAGTACCATAAGTTGATCACCCTTAGCTGCCATGAGAATGTGACCCACACACATAGCCAACCTGAAGCCAAGATTTGAGAAAGAATGGAAAAAAAGATTAATTATATTGAATTCCAACATATAAGTACTGAATAAATAAAGATGTACATAGAAGCATGACTCCATGTACTATATCTTCTTTAAAAATCCCCAGTCTACTGAGAAAAACAAAATTTATATGTAATCATCTATTCATATTATTTTGATGTAGCTATCTTATTGATTTTTTGAGAAAGAACATAGCTTTCTCTTTCTTTCTCTCACCCATTTATTCTGCTTTCCTGATTTTCCAACTATTTATTAATGAGAGTGGATAACAGTTCTGAATATAACCACCTATCCCAGGATATTAACAGTTATCACAAAGTATCTCATATTTAAACATGAGTGTTCTTGTGGGCTACAAACAAGGAATCAAGGAAAGCTGGTTAAGACTGAACCAAGTTGAATGACAAGCAAAATAAGATCTTTCAATTAAATGAATTTCTACCATCCAGCAAGCCTACGCTGGTCACTTTGACAAAGGCAAGAAAGAAACAGCATAATAATAAACAAGAGGTAGCCTCGCATCAGAGAATTTAGTATTTACACATGAGTACAAACTTCTATCATACAAAGCAAAAATAGAAGTCAACTTTGTGTCTTAACTGATTTTATTGGTATATTTTATGCATACGTTAGGATCACATTCAACATATTGATTCTAATTTCTTCCCCTTCCTCTGTCCTCCCTACAACCCCTCAGAAGCTTTGTTTTCTTATTTTATTATAAAATTTTTCTTTCCCTTCTTTACTCTCTTCTACTCCCTTTGCCTTTTCCCTTTGAATATTTTCTTCCGATTTTGCAATACCTATCATAATTTTCAGAACTCATTTCTACCTTTAGTTTCTCATACCAGAGAAATGATATAGTAATTACACTTCTCTGTCCTTTTTATTTCACTTCTGAGTATGTCCTGAATGTACATCCATTTGAGTATAAATGACTCTAATTTATCCTTATCTATGGCTGAGTAATACTCCATTTCATTAAAAAAAAAAAAAAACACATCTTCTTTATCCAGTCTTTAGTTGATGGGGCTTTAAGCTGTTTAGCTAATAGAAATTGAACTATTAAACACATGGGTGCACATATGTCACTGTGGTATGATCCTGGTCATTCTTTCATGTATATATACCTAGCTGGGAAGTAGCAGCGTCAAATAAGACACTGAATCCTAGTTTTGTAAGGAATCTCCATACTGATCTCCATGGTGATTACATCAGACTGCATCCTCACCAACAGTAGAGAAGGACTCCTGTTTCCCCACAGCCCCACCTAAATTGTTGTTTGTTGATTTCTTAATAGCAGCTATTCTTTTTGAAGTAGGATAAAATCTCAGTGTTGTTTTCATCTTCATCTTTTGAATGATCAGTGATAATGAACATTTTTTGATATTTTTCTTAGCTGCTTTTACTTCTTCATCTGAAAAGTATCTGTTCATTTCAGATGCCCATTTTTTAATTAAGTCTTTAAATTTGGGAGGCTGGTTTTCTTAAATTCTGTATAGTAGTCCTCTGAGAAGCAGCTGCTAAAATTGTTTAGTATGTTGTAAGTTGTCTTTTAGCTCTGTTGGTGATTTCTCTTGCTGTGCAGAAAAAGACAATGTGTATCACAATCCCATGATACCTTGAACACATTGGAGAAGCAAGAAACTGAATGGAAAGGAGGAACAGCAAAAAATAAAATAGTCAAAAACAGGAAAATATTACCGGTCTAAATCAGTACCTATCAGTCATAACCATTAATGTCTATGGCCTCAATGCACCAATTAAAAGACACAGACTGGCAGAATGGATTAAGAAGCAAGATCCAATAATATGCTGTATACAAGAAACACACATAATTCAGAAACAACTCCACAAACTGAAAGTAAAAGAATGGAAAGGAATTCTCTATATGAGAGGAAACCACAAAAAAAGCAGGAGTGACTATCTTATCTGCAGACAAGGTAAATTTCAAATGAAAATTAATTAAGAGAAGTGAACTTTATTTGGAAACACTGACAAAACCATACTGCCAAATGGAAGTCCTAAAACCCTTGGTGTTCTGGAAGCAGCTGAATTTAAGTTTAGTTTTGAGAAACAAATGAAATCTACATGACCAAGAAGGGGTTGGGGATGAGTAGATTTTCAGTGGAAAATGCAGGAAGGCCCCTTAGGTTATCCAGAAAAGCAGTAATGAGCTGGAAAGTGGGGCTGAATAGTTTGTTCCTGTTTCAGGAGGTAAGGAGACTGTTGTGATGGTCTTCAGGCAGAAGAATTCCTGTGTAGGGAAGAGGAATGTTGTAGAGATTTACACATCAGGAAACCAACTGCTAGACAATTTGTAAAAAGTTGGTTCAGTAATGTTCTTCTTCTTCTTTTTTTTTTTCAAGTACCAAGGATTAAACTTCCATCCATGTGCTTCCAAGGTAGGCGCAATACCACTTGAGTTAAATCCTTGGCAGTTATGTTAATTTCAAAAGCTAAATGCAGAACCAGAAGAAATCCAGAATAGCAGAAAACAATCAGTCCTGGGAATGACAGCAAAGTCGGAAGCATCACGATCCAGATCAGAAGCTATGCTGCGAAGTGATAGTGAAAAAAACAACATAGCACTGTCACAAACATAGACCCACGGGTCAGTGGAGCAGAGGGTACAGAAGCAACCTCAGCCATACCCAACCGTCTGATCCTGGGGAAATGAGCATAATGTACACTGGAGGAAAGAGGTTCTTTAATAAATTGTACCAGGAAAACTGGCTATCTACCTGCAAGGGATCCAAGCTATACCACTATCTTCCAATGTATACTAAACTAAAGTCAAAATGAATCAGTATTCTAAATGTTAAAACAGAAATACTTCATGTATGAGAAACTCAAAGTATAAGTAAAGAGTAAAATAAAAGACAAATAAGAGGAAGTAGGGAAATTTATGTTTTACAGCTACGAAGGAGACCAAGAGAGGGAGAAAGGAAGAAAAATGGAATTTAAAAGAATTAAGATGAGTAAGATACATACACCAACTCTCACAAGGTATATGACCATTATATATGGTACATATGGACTTATTAAAATATAAAAATTTTAAAAAGAGTTTCTGTTTTGCTTTTTCCTAACTTAATTATAGTTTCCTAGTCCCCTGAAATTGATCATGGCCCTATGACAATTTTTTTTTTTTTTTTTTTTTTTTTTGAGACAGGGTCTCGCTTTGTAGTTCAGGCGGGCCCTGGGCTCAGCTTTAAACTCACATCACAGCAATCCTCCTGCCTCTGCCTCCCGAGTGCTGGGATGACAGGCGTGAGCCACCACGCCCGTCACTGTGGCATGTGGTACTGATTGCTACTGGGCGTGAGTCTCCACACCCAGTATTGTATGTGGTTATCAGGGGTCAAACCCTGGCTCTTGCACTTGCAAGACAGGCTCCGGAACCACTGAGCTAAATCTTCAGCCCCCATATTATTTTTTTTTTAACTAATAAAATTGAGAGAAGTAACGTGTGGTACTTCAGGATGCAAGCATATTATTCCTTGTGCCAGACACTTATAGTCTCTCTTTTCTGCTTCAGCAACCCAGAATTCTCCAGTCCACACCCCTGAGTGAAAAATGACACAAAGCAGAAACCCTACCCAACATGCTGTGGGTATGTAATACAAGAGAAGGAAAACTTTGATGTTTTAAGCCAGTGAAATTTGAAGATTGTTACCACATTACCTATTATCCCTGATAGCTTACTTCTAATGGGATCTTGTTTCCCTCTCTCTCTCTCTCTCTCTCTCTTTCTCTCCTCTCTCTTTCTCTCTCTCTCTTATGTGGTTTTTTTGTTTGTTTGTTTGTTTGGGGTTTTTTTTGTTTTTCTTTTTTTTAAGGGAAACTACTGTATGGCCATGCCAACACTGGCAGGAAAAATAAACATAAATTTGGCAATCATAAGTCTTTGTGTGCAACGTTTACAATCATCAGTTGTTAAATTATCACCCTAGTTCCTTTCTCTTATGGTGCCCAGGGCCCTCACGGATTGGATCACAGTGAGATGAGCTGAGAGACTAAAATTGCTTCTGATATAAGTTTAGTAGCAGTCCGCTCTGTTCTTGGTTCTCTCGCTTTAAAACTCCATGGGGCCTATTTCTAGTTTTTTCCACAGCCATCAGTTCTCTGTTACCCTACACCAGCCAAGGTCCTTATTCTAATAGATGCCTTATAGAAGAGACAGTGTTTACCTTCCTCACCTGTCTGAAGTCTGCTGGGCCTTGGGACTTTGAAGCAAAGAGAGGTTCAGTCATGAGCACTTCCTCTGCCAAGTCATCTGAAGACTGACTTTGCTTATACCCTTATCCAGGGCTGTCACCCACAACTGAATATTTAGGGCAGTTTTCACTGGAGGAAATTTACCTTGGGGTCAATTTCCCAAGCTCTATGGCATGTCTGGGTCTATAATGACCCAAACAAAAATTTAGTTTTGTGTATTGTGCTCAAAAGCGTACTAGCACTGGTGCATGGCCGCAGTGCCACCAGAATCCATAAAAGGAAAAACAAATTCTACTTGATCTTATCCTTTGGGCTTGTTCCTGACCTTGCACAGAATCCTTGCTAACACCTGTACTGTGGGTAAAAGTCGTCTACCCCTCCTCATTATACTGTGAGTATGGAAAGCATGTGTGTTGAGATTTACTTATCTGAGATCCTTAGCTTTTGACAATAGTTTCTCAATCAATATTCAGGATACAGGCAGATTTCAATTCTGCCAATTTGTGATACAACTTTAAGAACAGCTACACTGTGAGCCTCCACTGTTTGAAGCAAGTTTGGATTATACAAACACCAGTGTCTTCCCACCTCCAAAACCTCCTTGACAATAGATCTTAATTCCAACTCTTTTGAAAATTTTCTATATTGTCTCTCATATTTGCCTTTTTTCTAGTTTAGAATTATGCAATAACATTTTCTAGGTATATGCTCCCAGCCACTATGAAAACATCTTCTCTGCAGAGACTTACACATCTAGCAGGGAGTTCTTTTATCTGCCTTCTCCTTATCCCTTGCTCACCTCTGAGGAAGCCCCTATTTTGATGGAAGGTTCTGGTGTTTGCTTCAGTCAGTGGCTCTAACTTGGAGTTTTGTGATCACCCAGGTGACCCCCAGTTTTCTTTAAAGACAAATGTGCCCATCATGTCTCACTTCTTTCGCTCTTAAATTCTACTTGTTATTAATTCCAATGTGAGCATTTGCACAAATGGTCACATCCCAGACCACGGAATCACAAAGAAAAGCTCTACTTTGCTCCTCTGAATTTAAAGAACTCCAGCATCCACATTTACATCAAGGACAGCTTCTGCATCTTCTTGTTTTCTCATCCTCAGCTCCTTTGATTTGTTCAGATTTCATCCAGGCCCCATTTCCTTGACCTCAATTTCCTCCCAAAGTTATCTGTCTATTAATTGTATTTCCTTACTTCTGTGGACTATAAAACACAATTTGTATCATCAACGTCTTGTTAACATACATAGCCAACTTCTTTTCTTTCCTCTTCACTCCGTCCCCAGAACTAAACTAAGCCACCTACCTGTCCTCTCTAGCTCTAAACTGAGATTTCCCCACTCTGTTGAGAAACATCTCCCAGGCATTCAGACAGGTGCCCCTGACTGCTGGTTCCCAGGCTCACCCCTGTCACCTGAGCACCTCTGCTCCACGCCTCACAATCACATGGCAAGGGAACCTGGGAAGGGGAGATTTCAGCTTTTCATCTACAGTGAAAACAGAAATAGGAATGAAAAAGAAGCTGACTGCAGTACCTGCCAGGAGGTTCATTTTGTGAGTTTCTACTTTTATTACGCTTTGTTAATTCAGAAGCTATTTTCCTAGTTGTCTAGTTTTAAAAGCTGGTGCCACACTCACGTCTCATATTCAGTCGGTTTCCAAGGAAGCTTTTAACCTGGAAATCCGTATGTTCATTTCCAACACCACTGCCATCCTCCTGATCAACCCCTCGGTAACTCTGGACACCTTGGACGTAGTCTCTGTGTACTCAGCCCTCACCACCTCGCTCACCACCAAGTCATCTTACCAAAATGACCAGAAGTCTCCTGTGGACCTCGGTTGCCGAGCAAAGCCAGACCATTCGGCCATTTCTTCAAATCCTTCACTGTTCAGCCCTGGAGCTGGGCTGATGCCTGGCCACGCCCCCTCGTGCCCTTGTTCATCTATACCCTCCCTTCTTTCTTTTCCCTCCTTCTCCAGCCTCTCCCCATGAAACAGCTAATGAGAGCTGAGGGCAAAGGGTTTTACTGATGCCACAGTGCTGAAGTGGGAGGACTCACTGTAGGAGCTCAGCATGTGTCAACACCCAGCCCAAGAAGGTCTAGATCTTACTAGGTTTACTCTAACACCACCATGGCAGGAAACAGTTTTTATCTGTCCTCTAGAAAGACACTACACACACAGGACAGATAAGCCCAGAATACAGAAATACTGTCTGACTTGTTTTCTTCAGTGAACAATTGAATGAACTCTGATTTCTCCTGGTAAGGAAGTAGGGACTGTAAGCTGTGGCGAATGCGATGTTTCAGCTTGCCTTGGGCCAACAGTTGCTGGCTTAGTTCATAAGAGGTTTCCACTGGAAATTTAATTTATCCACCGGAAATGGATTAAAAGACTCATCTGAAAGAGTAAATATGCATTTAGCTCTTTTTCATTCTCTTTCTGTCTCTGTCTCTCTGTGTCTCTGTCTGTCTGTCTCTCTGTCTGTCTGTCTCTCTCTCTCTCTGCCTCTCTCTCTCTCTCTGCCTCTCTCTCTCTGCCTCTCTCTCTCTCTCTGTAAATCGCCAGCAATCCAGCTATTATTAAGGGAACACATCAATGTCATGTTGGCTAATCATGACCAATGTCAAGCTACCAGCATAACATCAGTGAATAAAGAACTGGGAAAAGTCACAACAACAAGACTTCGAAGCCGGTGTGAACTAAAGGCAACACACTGCTATGTGGAATTTGTTTGTTCATGGCTTGTTTTGGGGCACTTATTCTATTCTACACTGTGTGATTAAAATACCACTGGAAACATGATAGGTGTGGGCTCTGCCTTTTGATGTTTCCAGTCTTCAAATGGGAAGTTTGAAGCTAATTCTTCAAGAGTCCAGGCTCTTGTCATCTCTTCTATCTTTAATTCAATTTAAATTGTGCTGTATGTGATACATTATCCATATATCTCTTAGCTCCCCCTTAAGAACATCTTCAGAACAAGATATCCCTTCATCTTGACCCAACCACATCCAATCAGTAATTTATAGACAGTAGGGCTCTATATATATTTATTAAAGAAAGCAAGAAGTGTAAAAATGTTGATTTACTGTTCTGAGGAGCAAGACATAGCAACTAGGACTAAAGTTAAAGTGGAGAGAAAACCCATTGGCAAAACCTCTTCCCCTCTCCAGCTCCTTCCTGTCCCAGGTGGGTGATTTCATTGTGTAAACAAAGCTTTGAGTGACTCCATCCATACTCTTCTCCTCCACTCAGCTCCAAATAAAAATGAGTTACACAGACCCCACCAGCAGTACTTTACAAGTGCTAGCAATTGCTACCATGCATCCTTAATAGCAGCGTAATCAAAAGTTATGATGCGTTTTTCTGTAATCACAAGAAATGATACCCACTTAGTGCTAAGTAAAGCGAATTCCTCTCCACAAAAAGGCAAAAGCATTTCAATTTTCATTTCGAAATGAGTGAGTCAGAATCAATTTGGTAAAGTAGTTAACAGCGGCTCTACACCCCCTTCCAATTCATAACAGGTACAATTTTCTTTGAACAAACAACCAAGCAGAGGTCTGGAATGCTGGATTAACAGGTGTGTTCAAACCACTCGACAATTGTGTGTTTAAATTGTCTAATAGAGGCCATCAGAGAAGCGCCAATATGAATCTTAATAAGGGAGACCAATTTGTAAGCATCCAGAGCACACCTTGAGAAAAAATATAAACATAAATATGCTAGTAAAGAGTTTTTCAGGGGGATTTCAAAACACCACAGCCTAAAAGTATATCCCATGTGCCTTTTTGAGAGCTGGTAACAGCTGTGCCCAAACTCCAGTTACAGAAGGAAGCAAATATCTTTATTTTGTAAAGAGCATCTGTGTATTGTATTTCCTCACTCTTTCCCTCAAAACAAGGATGTCAGCTAAAAAGAGAAAAGTGTTAAATTTTAATTGGATTTAGAAGACCAATTTCTTCTCATATCTACACACAAACACACACACACACACACACACACACACACACACACACACACACACACTGCCTTCTGTAGGAACTGTGAAGATAGTTGACAAAATACACTTGTCTAATGCAATTATGTATCCTGAGAATTTGAGTTTTATAGTGAAAAATCAGGATGACCACGATAGGCCTTTTGTAGATCTCCTTTCTTCTCTGTCTCCTCTCTCTGTTTCTGTTTTCTTCTGGGAGAGAGGGTAGAGCCACGCTGGGAATGTGTGCATTCAGTTAAATATGCACAAGTACTACAGTTTTGTTCATCTAGCACTAGGTTTACAGAATTATCATCAAAACACAATGAAAGACTCGTGTCCTCTGAAATAATTGGCATTCTTTGGGGTTTTGTTTTTGTTTTTTTAATTTTTCTTCTAACTCATTTAGCCTAAGGTCTAAACAAGGAAATGACATCAAAAGTGTGAAGATGAAACCCTCTTATAACCCTTTCTTAGGCTTTCCCAAAGGCACTGCAGTGGTCTAGCGAGACACATCTGCACTCCTGTTTTTAAGAACCACAGTAATGAAAACAGACTGGACATATGCAATTATTAAAACATAAACGGCTCCAAATAAAATCAGTTCAATATTGCAATGTCCTACTTTCTTGTTTTTCAGGCTAAAAATAAGTGATTTCCAAATTTCCACTGAAGCTGCAGCTAGAATCAATGCAATGAGGTTCTAAGCCTACAGCTTGGTTATCACGATGCAGGTGAACGCCGTATATTGACCCAGCTGATGCGAAATAAAAGTCAATATGAGCACCTGTAGCCAAAACAAACCTGAACGAAAAATCACAAGGATCTGACGTGTGTGTGTGTGTGTGTGTGTGTGTGTGTGTGTGTGTGTCCGAGCTTTCCTCTCCCCGCTCCTCGCCCCAGGGATCAAGTCCATCCTTGGGAGAGCAGATTTTGTTTAATGCTGTCAGAAGGATTGCTGTGCCATTTTCTAAAGTGTGGGCCATGGTTTTTACTCATAGACCACAGGTTTGAAAAATACAGTAAAATTCGCTGAAGCTATTTGTGCGGAAAAATGTATAATTTCTTCTCTTATACTGTCCCAAGCTGAAAAGTAACAAGAGTTCATTTTTTATCTAAAAGAAAGCCTTCTAGGATAAAGCTGGATAAAAGAAAAAAAAATTAAATGACAAGCATTTGGGGGGGAATATATAAACATAATAATTCCTAGACACAGAGATAAACCTGAGATTTATAATGGTATAATGCGGGGCTGGGGAGTTAGCTCAGTGGTTCTGGCGCCTGTCTCGCAAGCGCAAGGAGCCAGGTTTGATTCCTCAGTGGCCACATAACAATACTGGGTGTGGAGACTCACGCCCAGTGGCAGCCAGTACCACATGCCACGGTGCCGGGCGTGGTGGCTCACGCCTGTAATCCCAGCACTCGGGAAGCAGAGGCAGGAGGATTGCTGTGATGTGAGTTGGAGGCTGAGCTCAGGGCCAGCCTGAACCACAAAGCGAGACCCTGTCTCAAAAAACCTAAAAAAAAGAAAAGAAAAGAAAAGAAAAATATAATGGTATAATGCCAAAATATTACCAGTGATAGGTTACCTACCATTAATAAAAACATAAAGACATTTATTTCGCTATGGTTATGACATGTATTTTCTGAGTTTTCTACCATTACATATATATTACTGCTAAAATAAAACTAATAGTGGTAATGCTTTTATGAAAAATGAAAACAAATATATAGTTACCCAGGAATAATTTGTATGTGTGTGCATGTAGTACCGGTGATCGAACTCAGGCCGTTATGTTTCCAAGGTAGATATTGTACCACCTGAGCTAAATCCCCCCAGACCCCCAGGAATGATTTCAGTAGCAGAGAATGAGACAAGAGCCAGAAATAACCCAAAAGTTGGAGCCCCATGGAAATGTAAGAAATTGTAGCTTGAGGGACATCGTCTGGAGAAACTGAGGGACAAGGGTTCCAAAAGGGCCCTGGTCACTGAAGGCAGAGGAGTGGAGTGACAGCAATGGCCTTGGACAGAGGGGGAGACAAAGTCGCCAAAGCGTCAGTATGTTCTCACCTGTCTTGTCCTCCAGGCCTGTGGCGGGTTATCCATCAGACCAGCCTCGCCCATGCACCTGCAAGGAGCCTCCACAGTCCAGCTCGCCAGGTCTCGTCCTGGGCTTAGGTTAGCACATGTGCTTGTCCTGGGCTTGTCACCCAGTCACCCAGTCCAGGGCTGCATGGGGTGTCCTCACTGTGAACTGCTTCCGTCCTAAGAGTGGGCCCTTTAAAAAACTCAGCCCTGGTTTCCTGCCACCAGCCACAGTACTCAAATCTTGAATGACTCATGGGAATGTTTTCAGGAGTACACCCCAGCACTCCGTCCTTCCCCCCACCGAATTCACACTGGGCAATTGAGCACAGGGGCTGAATAGTCCCAAGAGACAGACAGGCAGACTGTTTAAACACAATTGAAATAAAGAATAAGAACACAATTTTGAAATGGTAATTCTGTTATATGATCTAAGAACATTCTCTTTTTTTATGTGAGCTAAAGAATGGTTTTTAAAGAAATGTACACTGAATATAGAGAAAATTATGACTAAGAAGTATAACCAATTTAACTGATTGAACCATTTGGAAAACACTTTGTATGAATGCCTGGGGCCATGCTCTCCAAACAGGAGTCACAGCAGTTACCACATCAGTTTAGGGGTGACCAATGCTCATCTTAAAATAGCTTACACACACCTGCCCCTTTCACTGACTTCCTTAAGGCTTATCTCTGCTTATAGTTTCTCTGGCTAGGCCCAAAAGGAAAAGGAGAGGAAATGGGAGAGAGTACTTACTAATCATCTTTTACTAATCCACAGTCAACTTCTTTACAATTCATTCTTCTTCCACAGTCATGCCCTTTGATTTTAGCCAGACCTGGTTCCCAAGACGACAGGGAAGTTGTTTTCATCTTCAAGTTCCTGGTCCTGTGTTGGTCAGTTGTCTGTAGGAATCAGGGTACAAGTTGCTCAAGAATCACCAGGCAGTTTGCAAAGGGTGGGAAAACTGGAGCTGAGAAGGGGGGGTTTTACCAGATTTTTAAGTCAAAACCATCATCAGGAATTAAAAGTTGGTGAAGTCTAAAATCAGAAATTCCAAGTAGAGCATTGGACATCACTTAGCTTTCTATCACTGCAATGAAAATAGCTTTTTAAAAAATCTACTTCGGGGAGGAAAGGTCTGTTTCAGCCTGTGTCTTCAGAGCCTCTAGTCTGAGGTCCAGTGGCCCAGTTCCTTTTCGTACTATTGTGAGGTATCCATCAAGGTGCAAGTACATGGCGGAAGAAAGCTGCTCGACTCGTGACAACTAGGAAACAGAGAGAGAAAGACAGGAAGGACAGGAACCAAAAATATCACCATCAAAGGTGGCCCCCAGCGACCCAGTTCCTCCAACTAGGCTTGACCTCCTCAAGTTCCCACCAGCTCCCTATAGCTTATTAACCTATGAATCTGGAAGTGGGTTCACCTGTTCATGAATACGGAGCCTTAAGATCCAAGCATCTACAAATGGCTACAGCTCGAACACTGCTGCATGGGGCACTTAGCCTTCAATATACGAGCATTTGAAGGGTATTTAAGATCCAAACCATAACAAATGTGGACAGAAAAGAGATGAGAGAGATATGGGGGGGGGTGCTCAGTGCAAGTGCTAAACAATTTCCTTGTATTATCTCTTTTTACTAAATCCACCTCTGTTGATTCTTTTTAAATATATACCCTTGAATAAAATTCAAAAAGGGGCAGCAGATTTTGAAATAGGATAGGGACATATTAGAATCAGAATCACAGAATTTTATAGCTAGGAGAGAACACTGAGATTCCCTAGGCAAGTTTTCACAGAATGTTCTGGGGAATTCTCCAGGCCCATAGTAGGATCAGTGACAGGCTTGGATTGCAGAGGGGAAAGAGAAGGATCTTACCCTCTTAGAGGCTAATCTTACTCCCTTTTGTACATTTTGTACATACAAAATTCGTTTCGGAGGAAAAAGAAAACTGGATCCCATGTTAAAAGTAATGAAGTCCATGGCACTGGTTCAGTGGGGGACGTTCCCAAGGACCCTTATGTTGACGCCAGTGACTCCAGCCCCCTGATTGCAGGATACTCACCGCCACGCCAGGCTGCCTCACATTATGCAGCCTAATTCCCTGTGAGATGGTTTAATTAAAATTGGGGCCATTTTGGTTTTAATCTTGAGACTCTAATTATTTTATGTTAAATATCTTGGTAGCTAATAAAATGAATTAAATGTATAAATACAACATTAAGTTTAAATAATATTTTAAACAGAGCTTGGATGCTCTATCTTTCTGCCTGCCTAGACGTTAATATTTTAATCTTTCACTGCCTCTGCAGATAAAGCCAGCTGCCATTTCTAAGAGTAAATGCCTAATAAATTCTCTCTTCAAGGTCAGGATATTATTTTCTATGAAGAAAAATTGTTCCCCTAAACCAACCAACTATAATTATCAAAAAATTTTTAATCGTGCTCGAATTTATATAGAAGTGATAAACAGTAAGTGACAGTGGAAATCTAATCCCTTCACAAACAACCTGGTGTTGCCATAACTTCCAGAGAAAAAGTCTAAAACCATAGGAGCTCCAAACTGCATTTGCCACCTCTGGTTTTATGCTCTTAATCACAGATACAAGGGAGTAAGATTCGAAGCTACAAGCACAAAGGGTCCTAGTCCTCCTCCCAGCCTAGTAATATTGTCCTCTGTTGGAAATAAAGACCGAACATGTATTGTATGTTTAATTATGTTTGTTATTGTCACACTGTATCTACGTTGATGATTTCATTGAAAACTTCCAAGGGCACAAGGAGGTGGTTCTCTATTTTAACGAAGAAGAAGAAAGGAAGCCTTAAAGATTAATTTGTTCAGAATCATGCAGGATTCAGCCTAACTCCAGAATCTAGAGGAGAGGACTCCTCCCTGCCCCGCCCCCCGAAAAGGCAACACAAACGGAGTTTACTGAGTGACTGGTCAGTCAGATCCAAGAAAACAAAAGCCAGTAGAGTAAAGGTTGGTTAGGTCTGACATAAGAATGGAAGAGCCTGACACTCTCTCTTTAAAAAAAAAAAAATGTACCTTTTCACAAGGAACTAGGGAGGAGAAAGGGGATGGGGCCCCACCGTGTTCTAATGACCTCATGGCGTCCATCTCCAGTCTAAGGAGTAAAAGTGTAGGCAGGAAGGAGCAATTTAGATCAAGTCGGAGAAGTGGAATCTGGGACTTCGGGGCACAGGAGAGACACGGGAACTGAGGAGCAGCAGTGGGGAGAGAGGCCAGGGGAGGTGAACACTGAGACCTGGGCCAGGACGCGGGCAGAGCACGAGGCCTGAGGCTCACCACCCTGGCTGCGCGGCGTGGTCCACCCAGCGGTGTTTAATGCATCCAAGCATTACAGAGGCTTTGTAGTTATGGATCAGATTGAACTGAGCTGAAATGAATGACAGTTCCCTCTCTCGGAGTCTCAGGCAGCAGGCTGAGACGTTAGTAAGTGGATTTTTCACCACCTCTAAACAAAGACTGGGGTTTGGACAAAGACTGTAATGCTATTGGGAAGGGCACAGCTTTGAAGCAGATGTGACACCTTCCCTTATCATTCTCTCCAGATAAAATCATGTTCCTATAGAAGAAAGACAGAGGGCTCCCTGCTCTTTCAGTGTGCAAGGGAAGGTCTGCTCCACATAGAAGCTAGTAGATGGGGGGGGGGACCCTAAAAAGCCTCCAAACTAAAACCACCATCTCCTGTGTTCTGCTTATTCCTCGCTTTGCCTCTATGCATCTGTTTCCATTTGAAACAAATGAAAACCTCCCTTTTGTCTGTTGACATCAAAGCCCGGGATCTGGGCTCAGCTCATTGTCATAGTTGCTATCATTAATAATAGTTACCGCTATGATTACAATGCCATCGACTCAGAGTGCTGTGAAGAGAGAAGCACAGGCCGCAGACAATAGGAACCAGATCCCGCGGGACTCAAGGACCACTTCTGCGCTCCCAGCCTGGAACGGGGGTTTCTGGCGGGGCCCGGAAGGTGACGTCAGAGCTTCGGCCCACTTCGGGTGGATGGGAACGCCATGTGTTAGGTCCTCTCCTGCACCAGGCGACTGCTGCTCTGGGAATTATTTCCAGTCTATTTTCAGTTCTCTCCAGTGTGAAGGCAAGTCAGGCCATCCATCTCCTTCCTTCTTTGCTTTCTCTTATCATCCTGCCTGAATCCAAGTGACAAACAATGGTCTTCACCACTTTCAACAATACACAGATTTGTAAGGATTGAACTGACCCAACACGCCATACAAATTAGCCCAGACCCTGACGGCGCCAAGAAAGAAGGAAAAAAAAAAAAAATCAGACTGAAGACTTGAATGAAAAATAATCAATGCTGCCTTTGCTTTCTTAATCTTTCCGGTGGTCCATGGGAGCCGGACAGGGAGGGAGAGACAGTGCCTGGTGGCGGAAAGCGGCCTCCATCCATATGGGCCCTGCTGAAAACTCAAGATGGAGCCAAGTTAAACTTAGCTAGAGCACAGAGAGATGACAACAGCACTGCAAATGTTTAAAGCTTATAAAAATAGGAATGGAACACTATAGTTGATCCCCCCTCCACAGGCTTGGCATATATTTGGCATGCAAATATTTGTGGAATGAGTAAAGATGATGTGCAAAACTGCAGTAGAACACAGTGTTTTCCGCAGTTGCCTGGCCACCTATGTCCTCTGGTATCTACAGAGTTTTCTCTTTTCTGTGCACCCTGGGACCTCAGGCTTCTGCTTTGGTCAGCTACCTACTGCACCCCAAAGCTGTGCCTCCCTCAACACACCGTGCCCTTCTCATCGGCAATCTGAAAATTTTGACTCATCTTTGCAAAACTTGTCCTGGCACTATCGAGTCTAGCAAGACTTCTGTGACTTTCCCGATCAGGGGAGTTTCCTTAGCTTTTCGCCTGTCTCTGCCTTGTCCATGCTGCTGCTACACTGAGTACAAAGAACTGTCAAGTATCTGTTGACACGTCAGTTGTCTTTACTAACGACACTGAATCCCATGCCAGGGAGAAGTGAGATGTCATTGATTCACAGAGCGACAGGCACATACTTTGTTTTCAATACCTGTTTGACGAATGAATGATTTATCTACAAATGACTCAAATCTAAAGGGAGAGGTTTTCTACAACCTAAATTCACCCCCAAACCCCACCAATCAGTCCTACAAATATACGCTCCAGATCACCAGGACGCAAAAGCAATGATGTGTAAACAATAGTCACAAACCCATTTTCAACCTACCCCCGTCCCCAAAAAGACACAAGAACTACTTGTGGTGAAATACTCACAGCAATTCAGTCTCAAATGGGCAAGGAGGAAAACATGCTGATTTGAAGTGTTTTGTTTTGCTTTGTTCTGTTTTGAGACAGGGTTTCACTTTGTAGTTCAGGCTGGCCCTGAACTCAGCCTTGAACTCACAGCAATCCTCCTGCCTCTGCAGGTGAACTACCACCCCCAGCATTGTTAGATGTAGTTACTGGGGATCGAATCCAGACCTTTGTGCTTGCAAGGCAGGTGCTCGAACTACTGAGCTAAATCTCTGATTTGAGGTTTTGTACCTCAGCTTGTACCCATTTCTCAGGGCAGAATAGCTCCCTTCACTTTTCACTGGGGACTCTGACTGAATTCTACAAGGCTATTTGTATAAAAATTCTTTCACAGAACCATGACTCCTTGAAATAGCCTTGAAGTCATCTCAGCATCACAACAAAAACAACATTTGTCTACTTTGTACTCAAGGCTCTTGTGATTAGTATCTCTGCGATGGAAACTCCAACTCGAATCGGGGCTGTCCCTAAAAATGAATATGCATTGTCTTTAAAGACAGTGGGAATAAATTTCACTTTGGTACTGTGCACCAAAACTCAGAAGCTCAAAAATTAAACAGAGGACTGTTATATTAGTATTTCCTTCCAAACTGCTAATTTCATTAAGATTTTTCTGTTTGTATATATTTTCTAAGATTTAATACATATGTGTATAGTTTTTTGATTATTTTAAATTGTTCAAATCCATGCAAGATACAAACAGATTATAAATTTTACTTTTTTTTTTTTTTTTGAGACAGTCTTGCTTTATGGTTCAGGCTGGCCCTAAACTAAGCCTCAGACTCACATCACAGCAATCCTCCTGCCTCTGCCTCCGAGTGCTGGGATGACAGGCGTGAGCCACCGCGCCCGGCACTGCGGTGTGCGACGTGACCCAGGTGCTGAGCTTTTCTGGGCCAGGCTGACGTCCTCGTCCTGTCTGGGGCTGCGCCAGCTCCGCGATCGGCCATCGCTGTACGTGCCCAAGTGAAAGGTGGACACTTCGCACATTTATTACACGCGGGCCTGATGAGATAACGGGCCTCTGTGGTGATGAATTGGTTGTGTGCTTCATTTGGGCTCTCAATGCTCCGCAGGTTTTTCTAATTTAGTTTTGCCATGGCTCAGCCAAGATGGGATTGAGGGGAAGAAGAGAGAGGGGGGTGGGGTCCAGAATGAAAACCCAGCTCGTATTGTATATCACAGTCCGCGCTCGGCCTCTTCCTGGCTCTGAAACGAAGGGCCTGTTAAGCTGCCATCCTCAACAGCCTCCACGGAGCTGTCTTCCTCCGGGAGATTCGCTTTTCTTAAAGTGCCTCAGAGCTCTTTCATGATGACTCTTCCTTCATTGTGAATAGTTGTTGCTTTAGTCCAAAGCTGTCACTCTTTTTTATTTCCTTCCTTTTAAGTTTGGATTTAAATGTGTACACATGCTCTTTCCTCTCTCTCTCTCTCTCTCTCTCTCTCTCTCTCACACACACACACACACACACACACACACTTTGTCACTACCACCAATAAGCACAGATGGGGGGGAAGAAGGATGAGAGATGGAGAAAGGAGGTGGAATAGGACTGTTGCAAATCGTCGGCCACGTCCTGTGTGAATGGCTCCCACCTGCAGCCTTTGGAGAGGCTTCAGATCTCTCCTCCTCTGAGCAAGCACCAGGGCACTGAGGGCTGCTGTGAAACGTGGTGAATAGTGCAATGAAGTGAGTGCGCCTGTGCAGTGAGACAGGAAATTCTGTTTCCCTATCAGAGTGACTGGCATTGCTTTCCTCCTCAATGTGGGCCTTGATCTTTTCCCTGCTGAGTTTTCTGCTTCCCCCCAGCTTGTCTTGTCAAGAGATAAACCTCAGGATACAGATTTAGCTCAGTGGTTCTGGTGCATGCCTTGTAAGTGCAAGGTCACAGGTTGGATCCCTGCTAACCACATACAACAATGCTGGGCATGGAGACTCACACCTACCAGCAATCAGTACTACATACCACAGTGCCGGGCTCATGCCTGTAATGCCAGCACTGGAGAGGCAGAGGCAGAGGCAGAGGCAGGAGGACTGCTGTGAGTTTAAGGGCTGAGCCAAGGCCAGCCTGAACTACAAAAGCCTGACCCTGTCTCAAAAAAAAAAAAGAAAGAGATGAGCCTCCATCAAAGGACACAGAAATCAAATGGCCTTCAATGCCAGGCCTGGCTTAGCCTATCAGGGCCCCTGTCCACAGCTCAAAGGCCACACTGTGGAAGTTTCTGGCTCAGGGACCTTGAATGAGGAGATCTTACAATGTCTTCTGCTTCCTGAACTGAGTGAACTTGGAGACTGAAGAGAGGTTCACCTGTCTATTCTGTCTTTCTCGCATCAGTGGGGAAATCCCGGGCGGAGAATATTTTCCTACCCCTCCCCTGCATTGTATCCCATATCATCCCCCAGTAGCTTCGCTCAAACTACTATTTAAGTAAAGGAAGCTTGTGTAGCATTAGAACTTTGTGGTGAATAAACTCTGGATGTTGGTGTTCCCTACATAGTGCAGTCATATCTTCACTCTTGACTTATAAAAGATGTGACCCAATGCTACAGTGAATGTTTAAATTTTCAATTTTCCATTAAAAGGCACATTGCCACTAATCTCCCTCAATCTCCCCCTTAGAATACACTTATTCCATCTACTTGCCACACTCTGAAACAGTTGGAAGTCTATTTTATAAGTACTGTCATGGCTGCCTCATGGTCACGTTGATTCTAGAAAAGAGCCAGAGGTCACACAGCGACAGGTGTGAGGTTCATGAGAACTACTGCGATGCTTTAAAAGCCCACCTTTCCCTTGGACTGAGGTTGGCAGTAGTATTCACTGTATGTTTGGTCATTCCTCATAAAAATACAGTAGAGAATTTGCAGAACTGCTTCAGAAGTGGGGTGTGCTGGTGCGTGGCTAGAGTTCTAGGACTCGGGACAGGAGAATCGTTGTGGCTGAAGACCATCCTGGGACACATGGTGAGTTCATGGCCAGCCTGCACAACACAGAGAGATCTTGTCTCAAAGAAGAAGGAGGGGGAGGAGGACGATGACAACAAGGAGGAGGAGGAGGAAGATGACGATGACAAGAAGAAGAAGAACAAGAGGAACAAGAAAGGAGAAGGAGAGGAACTACTTCAGAAAATGGCAAGAATGAAAGGATGTGCATACAAAGCAAGAAGTGTTGTTTCCAAAGAGGCTAATGAGATTAAGGATAATATGTTTTGTTTAGTTTTGTTTGTTTGTTTTATCTTTATTGGTATATTATGAATACACATCATCATCGCATTCAACATTGAGTTTGTATCAGAATATGACATGACTCAATTCTCATTTTTCCCCTAATCCCCCACCCTGAAACCCCCACCCCCTATATACATTATCTTTGTTTCTTTTTTGCTTTATTACTGTCACATTCTTTTTCCCCTCATTATTTACCTCTACACACTCTTCCCTTTTAAATATTTTCTATTTTACAATATCAACTGTACCTACTACAACTCATTTACAACTTCATTTTCTCATACCAGAGAAAAGATATGATATTTACACATCTGTGAGCTATTTGTTTCACTTATGAGGATGTCCTCAAGGTGCAAGGGATAATATTTTTAATATAATAACTTTTTTAAAGTTAAGCACTCAGTATATTTTGATTCACCATATATGTATATAATGTATTTTAATTTTGACAATTTTCAACTTTGTCTCCAACAAAATGGACACAAAGACTATTCATCTCACAGGGTTGTTCTGTCTTATACATATAGTTCTCAGAACCGAGCCTTGTTGGTAAGAGTTCAGTGATTATTAGGCATCATCATCATCATAACTATTGTGTAGGCACCTTTAAAGCACACAAGTGCTTTCTACCCCCTTGGGTACCCTCAAGTCCTTTCTTTAGACAAGAGACCTCAGGTTCTGTGTCAACAAGGGCAGGGTTGGAACAGTAGCAGCTTAAAGAAGGACAGAGGCTGAGGACAATGCCACAGCTTCTGGCAGGTCAGGGAACGCACAGATCAGGATACATAGTTTCTGTTATTCAAGTCTCTCCATTTCAGGCCAAACATTTTGCTTGGATTCAGCTGTCTTCAAAAAGTGAGATGTATTTCCAGAAATATGGATATTTACACAACAGCACTTTTTCTCCTCAAAAATAGAAAAAGAAAGAAAGAAAGAAAGAAAGAAAGAAAGAAAGAAAGAAAGAAAGAAAGAACAGACCCCCAGTGCATGCGTGTTGCTGGTGCAGTCTGTATTTGCTGACCCCTTGGATTTAAAAGACAATGGAAGTTCAAGGATTTGGGGCCTTCTCAGCCATGCTGTTTGCACCAATATTATCCCAGTTTAGAAGGACCTAGAGGTTCAGTTGGCCATTTGCTGTATAAATCTTGACATTTGTATGTTGTTCTTCAAAGGAAAACATGTCTACATGGAAGTGGAGATGCTGCTGCATTCCGAGAACTTCCTGAGCACCACGAGCGTTTCCTGTTTACCTCTCTACACATTGCCTGAGTCCGACCATAGCTCAAAGTCACAGTATGGCGATGACTCTATCAAGATCTAACGTGCTTCAGAGAGAGAAGCACCATGTGTCAATGCATGAGTTATGAGTGTCAGAGCTTCACCCTCTCCATATTCATCCCTCAGTGTCTGGCAGCGGGCTCCCTCTGTCACCATACAAGCCAGGCATTGTAAAATCATGGAGATGCAAAGAGGAGCCTGGCTTTGCAGAGGCAACAGGCACAGAGGGTGGAGATGGAAGAGAGGTGTGCTTCCAGGCTGTATTCAAAAGCCACAGGCTGTTTCTTCTCTTAACCTCACAGTTTTTCAGGCTGGTATTTCTTATTCCCAATTTATAGGTAGGTAACTGAGACTATTGATAGTTCTTTGGTGTTTTGTTTTTTGCTTTTTGTGTGGTTCCAGGAATAGAACTTGGGCCTTTGTGCTTTCAAGGTAGGTGTGGTACCACTTGAGCTAAATCCCTGGCCCAAGAGACTGTTAGTGGTTAAAAGACTTTGTCAAGGCCAAGTTAAAACTTTAGATGGTATAGGTAATATTTAAACTATACTCAATACTGCAAGCTGTTCTCTATTCCAGCACTCCTCGTTTTCTACTCTTTGTTAGTTTGTTAGTCTGTTCTCATTAGTTTCACCTATGTTTCTTATCTTGCTAACATTCCACATTATTTATTTATTATTTTAGTGGGCTTTCAAAACATTTTTACTTCTACCCACTGAAATCTAAATGCTGCAATAATTCTGTCTTATTCCCTCGCTGCACATAGAATATGTTAAAGAATTAGTTGGTCAGGGCTGGAGATTTAGCTCAGTGGAACCACCACCTGCCTTGCAAGGACAAGCTCATGAGTTGATTCCTCAGTACCTTGATTATTTTAAGCAAAAAGCTGTGGAAGCTCAGAGAAAGAGTTGAAAATACTGTCAAAACCTGGGTGTGGAAAAAGTATTAAGCAGAGATTATCAAACTATGATCTACTGATGATCTGTTTCAGGATTACATCAAGATAGCCAGAGATTTAGCTAAGTAACACGGCACCTGACTAGTAAATGTAACATCCTGAGTTTGATCCCTGGTATCAAAAAAGAAAAGAATTACACCAGGACATGCTAAAAGTGCAGGTTCCTGGATCCCACCTGTGGTACACTGCTTTGAATATTATGAGACTCACAATGCGACTCTTAGTGACTTTGCCAGGCTACTGAGATGTACCTTGAAGTTTGAGAATCACTGAAAGGTTACACATAGGAGATGGCAGTGTTGAGCTTGGTACAGGAAGGGGAATAGTAATATCAAATGTTTTCGTAAGTGAAGAATTGAGAACCAGATCCATTCTGTCACTCGACCCAAAGTATAAAGACTAATAAGTCAGAATTTGGTATCAAGGCTTTTTCTGGTGTAGTCTATTGGCTTTTGGAATTGTCTTTTATTTCTTTCCATCCTTACAATATAGTGTTTAATCAGTAAATATGTATTGAACAAGCATATGCCTTACACTGTGGAATCAGGCTGAGTAATTGCTCTAACCCTCACAGTTCTTGGCAATGGAAACTCTTCGTTTACATGAACCTTCTCGCCAAACCATCGTATCCAAGACTTTCAAACCCAGGACCTCGAGTAGGCCAAAAACAGCAGAACGGGAGCTGTCTCCTCATGGCAGCATCTCTGTCATCTGGCCGGAGGATAGTTATCAGTGGAGAAGGGGCTGCATGAGGACAGGAAGAAGACAGGGGAAAGGGGTTGAGGCAAAGCGTTCCAACCCGGCCAGGTATTTTGTACTTTTATGTCACAGTTCTCAACCTCTCAGGGTTGAGATATCGCTCTCTCTCTCTGTCTCCCTCTGTCTCTCACTGTCTCTGTCCCTCTCTGTATGTGTCTTTGTCTCTCTGTTTCCATACCGCAGAACTTATGTCTTTGCATATTGTCTTCACCTCTACAGGTTCATAGCTCCTTTACTTTACAAAGCAAGGGCGTAATATGAAAAAATAAAAATCAAATAAGAAGGTTGTTTTCAGTTTTCTTTTTATCCCAAGTTGTGCGTGTGTGGGGGGTGGGGGGGGGAAAGAGAGAGAAAGGGAGGGAGGGAGGGAGAAAAAGAGACTCTGACAACACCCTGCGTCCCGTCACTTCCCATTTTTACAGTATAGCTGTTGGGTGTGTGATCCACAGCCAGAAATAAAACAGGACTGGAAGAGTCAGCCATCTGTCTGGAAGTGCACACTGGCCCAGACGGCACCTCCTTTCTGGCTTTCTGGTAACAATCTCCTCCATCTGATGAAATGAGGCAGAAATTGCCCAGTGGGTTAGTCGGGGTGATGAGCCCCATCTCTTCCCAGCTCTGGCATTTAAATGTGAGATCCCTCAGAAATACTCAATTTATTTATAAATATTATCTTGCTTTTGCTATTGTCATGCATCTGACCTGTTTTTATATTTTATATGTGAGAGTGTGTGTGTGTGTGTGTGTGTGTGTGTGTGTGTGTGTGTACTTCTACACGGGTGACTATTTCATAGGCAAGAAACAAGATAGCCAGAGATTTAGCTTAATAACACGGCACCTCCCCTTCTCTTGCACCCTGTCCTAGACTCCCAGAAAGGCGATATGTTTTTTGTGCCCAGCACACCGTGGGGATAAACACTCCCCTACTGACTACCAGGTGTACTAACAGTCCAAGTAGCTGGCTGGAGAAGAAAATGGATTTCAGAGGAACCTTCAGGATCACATGCTGCCTTTGCTCTTCCACCGGTTTCCCAGAGGCCATCTTTGGAGATCATTTCTACATACAAGTTTTAACTTAGGAACTAGAGGTGATAAGGTCAGAAGGACATCAGCATAATGTTGTATAAGACCCCTAGGTTGGCCTTCACAAGACTGTCATAACTCTACCCACTCGACCTGGGGCAAGGAAAATATTTATCCTTTAGGAACCTGAGATTTCTCATTTTACATAATGAATTCTGAGTTGTTGGGCACAGTGGATTTTGTCAGTCAGGGCTGTTGTATTTTTGGGCTTTCACTGGAACACAATACCGGAAAGATATAAGTAAGAGGAGGAAAGGCTCGTGTGTACCTAGAGTTTCAGAGGGGTCAGCGCCTGGTTAACTGGCTCCAAGGCAGAAACACCAGACAAAAGAGCAACTCCGCTTACTTCAGGATGGCAGGGAAGCAGAACACAGGGGAAGAGCCCCTGAAAAATAAGTGTCAGGAGCCAAATAGAGTTACCAAGGTCACATTCATAACCCACCCAGACATGCCCGGACAAGTAAGCTTTACGAATCTTCTGGATTTGTCTTGCTAATTACCTATCACAGCTGATTAGATCATAGGTTGGTGGTGGGTCCACCCCCAAACATTCTGACTGGGTACATCAAATGTCAAACCCAGCTATTTTTACTCTAACAAGTTATAATAATGGCATATGTCCAATAAATCCACTCTGAGAACCTCTGGCCTGAAATATACCACACATGTAGAAAGATAAATGTCTGTTTACATGAATGAACACATAAGTAAAAATACAATGATATATATAATGTTTGGCATTCCCTATAAAACAGGCTATATGCCCACCTCCTTTTAATTTTAGTCATTGATAAGTGACTATACACAGAGTTCACCAAGGCCTATCATCACACAAAAGACAAGACGTGTATATGCCTTCAGATGAGAATCTTCAGCAGCATATAAAACCAAACCCCAGTGAAAATTGACTCAAAAATCTACATGGTAAAACAACACTAATAATGATCAGAATAAAATAACTGTATTCTTATTGGTAAGAGCCATATAAAAGGCTCTGTTTCTATTTTTCCTACTTTTCTGGTTTTTTTCTTTACCTTCTCTCCTTTCCCACACCTCCCCTTCCGAGTCCCCCTTCTCCCTTGGACATTTTCTTCCTATTTCACAACTCCTTTCTCACCAAAGCCTCACCAGCATTTGTTATTAGGAGATTTCTTCATAGTTGCCATTCTTTTTGGAGTGAAGTGAAATCTATGTTGTTTGTATCTGCATCTCTCAAATGACCAGTGATGCTGAACAATTTTTTGTATATTTATTGGCCAATTCTACTTCTTCATCTAAAAATATGTCTGTTCATTTCAGATGCCCATTTTGGATTGGGTCTTTAAATTTGGAGGGTTTAATTTTTTAAAGTTATTTGTATGTTCTAGATTACAGCCCTTTGAGGAGTAGCTGGTAAAAATCTTTTCCCATATTGTGGATTGTCTCTTCCTTCTGCTGGTGGTGTCTCTTGCTGTGCAGAAGCTATTTTGTAGGACTAACTCCCTATTTATTGGAGGGGAAAATAAACTTCTGTAAAAGTTGAAAAAGAGCACTGATAAGTAATAGAAAAGCAAGAATGTTCAGGTTTTTCCTTTGGTTTATGACATTTTTGTGATTACAGGGCCAAATTTATCCATCCTTAAAAGTTAAATAAGTGAATTAGTTTAATTTCTAGCTATAGCTTAATGTTTACTCAGGTTAGAAATTAATTAATCAAGAGATGGCTTTTTCTTGACTAAAGAGATCTATCATAAAATAAATTGACATTTGAGCATGTACACACACACACACACACACACGGCCAAATCAAGTTCTTTAACATAAGCATTAGCTCAAATACATTTTTATGATGTCTATTCTCCATCTCCTTAGGGCATTAAAATGACTTTTAAGTTACCGAGATTCTTAATTGTTTTTGAGAACAAGTCATTCAAAGTGTCTATGGTGAAGACTTGTGATCTTTGAGAGAGGAGAAAATAAAGCGCATCCTACAATGACTGTGCACACCACAGTCATCTGCTGTGGGGAGACTATTTTCAAACCATACTGTGGAGCGCTAGAGCCGAGAGAACAGAAATCTTGCTTAACAGAGGAAAAAGATCTGATTTTAAGCTCTTGTGGGATCTATAATCTTGAGTAAGAAATTGAAAAGGAGGGAATTGGAAAAGAATAATCAACAGAAATCTACATGTAACCGTCTTTCACCAAGTACATTTCAGGTCTCTAGGTTGAGACTTCACGAAACAAGGCAGCAATTGAGTCCAGAAAGGGCTGTGAGAAGAATGAGATTCTGCAAGTTGCACATTTCTGGGAAACACTGGAATTCTAACATGACCTGTTAAGAGTGGAAAAAACCCAGAAAATACAAAAAACATAACAGCCGGAAACTCAGAGAGAACAAATAGCAGGTCTGTCTACTTTAGCTCCACACAACAGACCTTTAAACCAGTAGCTGAGAGGATCAACCTGACTGTCAAGAACTGCCTCCCAGAAGAAGGTTTAACATCCTTTACAGGAAAGTGACAAAATAGAGTGTCCGTTTTTATGCCACCACATAATAAAATCTACTAAATATGCAAACAAACAGGTACATGCACCAATAACAAGGAAGAACAAATAGCCAATGGAATAGGCATATACAAGCATTTTTAAACAACTCTCACAAACAGTAACAGATTTTTATTTTTTTAATTTAAATCTTTATTAGTACGTTGTAGATACACATCATGATGACACTCACTATTGAGAATTTGTACCAGAATATGACATGACTTAATGCTCATTTTTTCCCATTCCCCTGCCCAACGCAAACCCCTCCATATACATAAGCTTTGTACCCTTTTTTACCATCACATTTTTTCTTTCCCCTCATTAACCCCCTTTCCCTTTTGAATATTTTCTATTTCACAGTATCTATCATACATTCTAGAACTTCTTTACATCTTCAGTTTCTCATACCAGAAAAAAGATACAGTATTTACACATCTGTGACCTATTTATTTCACTTATGAATAGGTCCTTAAGGTAGGTCTATTTGAATATAAATGACTCAAATTTATCATTGTTTATGGTAGAGTAATACTCCATTAAAAAAAAATACCACATCTTTATCCAGTCTGGAGTTCATGGGTATTTGGGTTGTTTCCAAGATTTAGCTACCACCAACTGAGCTGCTATAAACCTGGGGGCACATATGCCACTGTGATATGAGTCTGTAATTCTTTCATGTATTTCTCCAGCAGGGAATAGCAGGGTCAAATGGGACCTCTAATACCAGTTTTTTTAGGAATCACCACACTGATCTTCATAGTGTTTGCACCAGTCTACATTCCCACCAGCAGTGGAGAAGGGTTCCTTTTTTTTCTCTGCAGCCTCACCCGCATTTGTTGCTGGCTAATTTTGAATAGCAGCCATTCTTTGCGAGGTGAGATGAAATCTCAGTGTTGTTTTCATCTGCCTCGAATGACCAGTGGTGTTAAGCATTTCTTCACATGCTTCTTAGCTGCTTTTACTTCTTCCTCTGAAAAGTATCTGTTCATTTCAGATGTCCATTTTTGAATTGGGTCTTTAAATTTGGGTGGGCTGATATTTTTTTAAGCTCTTTATATATTCTAGATAGCAACTTTTGGTCTAAGAAACTGCTGATAAAGATTTTTTTCCCATATTGTTGGTTGTCTTCTCACTCTGCCTGTGGTTTCTTTTGCTGTACAGAAGCTTTTTAACAAGTTGAGATCCTATTTGTTGATTTTTCTGCTAGTTCTTGTGCTATAGAGGTTTTGTTCATAAAGTCTTTCCCTAAGTTGATGTCTCCAACAGTTTTATCTTACCTATTTTTTAGCAGGTTTAGTGTTTCTGTTTTACCATTTAGGTCTCTAATCCAGTTTGACTTTAGTTTAGTACACGGTGAAAGAGATAGGTCTAGCTTTAGTCTTTGGCAAGTTAATATCCAGTTTTTCCAGCACCATCATTTGTTAAATTTGTTAAGCAGGCTATCTTTCTGCTGTAGAGGATTTTTGGCTCCTTTGTCAAAGACAAGGTGGCTCAGTGTACCTGGAGTAGTTTCTGGACCTTCTAGTCTGCTCCACGGGTCCTCAGGTCTGAGTACTGCATTTTTGAACAAGGCTGACCTACACCTTGAGTATGTTCTACTGTCGGAGACATGTTTCTAAAAATCAGAGAGTGCTGGGGTGGGAAAATATAAAACCATGGTACGTGACGCACAGGTACAAATGCTCAATGACGAATGTGATCATAAGGTAGTCCTGAAATGTACCGACAAACTCAGATTATTGAAAAATAGTAAAAATAGGGCCAGGATTTAGCTCAATGGTTCCAGTGCCTGCCTTGGAAGTACAAGGTCTCAAGTTCAATCTCCGATAACAAAAACAAAATAAAGTAAAATCAAATAAAACAAAAATATAAACCAAATCAAAGAATAGAAAGGGCAAGTACACTTCAAAGTACAGGATCTCACAGCTTAGCATTTCAGCCAAGTAATTAACACTGATGTCAAGAGCAGTAAGTCATGATTATGACAACATCCGTGACATAAGCAGGACACTCGGCCCCTGCTGTGCTCTTCCCAAATCCCATAAGCCCTGCCTACCTATGAGGAAAACATGAGCTGAAACAAACTGGAGAGACATCCTGAAAGATGCCTGAGCTTTCCAACCCTGCTGGTATCACAAACAAGAAGACAGTAAGACAAGGATCGGAGAAGAGAAGGGGCCCTGAGGACTAGTTACAGTGTGGTGTCCCCACTGCGATCTCAGAAGGGACAAAGGGAACATGAGGAAAGAAGACCACACTCTAATGAAGTGTGGGTTCTTCTTAGCAAGAATAAATAACATTGCTTCCTTAATAGCGAAACATGAGTGACAGTAACGGGAGATGCCAGCATCAGGTACAAATGGGTGACAGGTTTGAAGGATCACATGACACTATATTTCAACTTCTCTATCAGTTTATAAGTATTCTAGAACTGCATACAAGTTCTTGACTAGCCACCTCAATTTTGTCATTGCAAAAACAACAGATGAAAAGATAAATATAATAAGTAAATAGATGAGAAATCTCAGTAGAATTGGGAGTTAAGGGCTGGGGATTTAGTTCAATGCTTCTAGCTCCTGCCTTGCAAGCACAAAGTCCTGAGTTCAGTCCGAAGAAACCACATACTATAATGCCAGGTGTGGTGATTCACGCCCATCAGCAATCAGTAGCACATACCACAACGGCAAGCATGGTGGCTCATGCCTGTAATCTCAGCACTCAAGAGGCAGAGGCTGTGAGTTCAAGCGCTGAGCTCAAGGCCAGCCTGAACTACAAAAGCGTGACCTTGTCTCAAAAAAAAAAGAAAGAAAAAAAGAAAGAAAGAAAATTAACTAGGATACATTAAAATGCTTCCTGCAGTCTTAAGAAAAACAAAAATGGGCTGGGGATTTAATTCAGTGGTCCTGATCTCTACCCGGCAATCACAAGGTCCCAAGTTCCATTCCCAGAACTGCATACCACAGTGCTGGGTGTGGTTACTCACGTCTGTAATTCCCGCACTAGGGAGTTAGAGGCAGGAGGATTGCTGTGAGTTTGAGGCTAGCCTGGGTTATATAATGAGTCTGAGGCCAGCCTGAACTACAAAGCAAGACCCTGTTTAAAAAAATAATAATGATAAAAATAAATAAATAGTGTGTCTTCAGTACCAGTTAGAAGAGTACAATTTAATATTTTAGACATATTAATGCAAAGAAAAGTGTAAAAAGATGAACCAACTAAAATACAAACAGCAATTTTAAGAACTAAAAGTCAACATATCAATAATTACATTTAATGTAATGGATTAAACATATAATTAAAAGGCAGACACTGTCAGATTGAATTTTTGAAAACAAAACTGTACATAGTTATATGGTGTTTATAAAAGTTTCCGTTTAGATATAAAGAGACAAATAGGTTTAGATATAAAAAATACACCACCTAGTCACATGATTAGTAGATGTTAATAACACAAAGTAGATATTAACAAAGGAAGTATTACTGATAATAAAGATTAAAAGTTCATAATGATAAAAGGGTCAATTCCTCAAAAGGATTAAATGATTTTGAATGTATATGTACTTCATAACAACTCTTCAAAATATGCATGGAGCCAGGAGTGGTGGCACAGGCCTGTAATCCCAGTACTGGGGAAGCTGAGGCAGGAGGATCACTAGGAGCTTGAGGCCAGCCTGGATTGCACAGCAAGATCCTGTCTCAAAAACAAAAAGTGATGCACAAGTAAAAGAATTAGAAAGAGCCAAATCTGCAAAAAACATGAGAGCTTTTAACACTGATCTTTATTAATTGATTAGAAATGTAGAGCAAAATCTAAGGAAGGATGATGAGATTAGAGCATCATTATCAAAGAGCTTAAGGTAATTATCATACATAGACCACCATATATAACTTACAAATTTGCAGGTCTTTTCAACTGCACAAATATATTTGAGACAGATATGGTGGTTGAAACAAAATTGAATGTGTGCTCTGACAAAAATAGAATTAAACTAAATATCATTAGTAAGATATCTTTTAAAAAGTCTTTGGTATAAGGAAATTAAGCACTATATTTCAAATTAATCCATGTGTCAAATGGGCTGAGGATTTAGCTCAGTGGTTCCAGCACCTGCCTTGAAAGCACAAGGTACCAAGTTCCATTCCCAGTAACTACATACAACAACTCCGGGCATGGCAACTCACGCCCAGCAGCAATCAGTACCAAACACCACAGTGCCGGGCTTGGTTGCTCACACCTGTGATCCCAGCACTCAGGAGCCAGAGGCAGGAGGATTGCTGTGAGTTTGAGGCTTGCCCGGGTACATAGTGAGCTTAGGGCCAGCCTGAACTGCGAAGTGAGATCCTGTTCCAAAAAAACAAAACAAACATTTGTGACAGAAAGCTCAAGAATATGCACTGGAAGCCAGCAGATGTATATTCGAGGCAAAGGAGAAAGCTGGAGCTCCTCTGAAGAGACAGTAGCAAGATTTCCTTTTTCTTTCTCTTTTTTACTCCATTCAGACTACAAGCTTATTGGCTGGCGCCACTCACGCTCACACAGTCAATTATCATGATCTTGTTGTGCACCATAATACAATTTCCTTCTTTAAAAATGCAGGGTTTGACAACTGTTCTCCAGCTGGTCATGGAAGAAACATAAAAGAAGAGACGATATGGCTAAACTCAGGCCCACACCATCTTTTCATGCATGAACCAACCAAATCTTGATTTCTCCTATAAAGGTCCCAAAAATTTCAGATGAGAACCAGGAAGTCATATTATTTTTATGCTAGACACTTCTTGCTTACAAGAGATCTTGGCCTGTTTCCACAGAGAAGTTCAGAGAAGAGTTTAGGAAAAAGCGAAGTCTGTGAAACCGTTGACAGTGCGGTCCTGAGACTTTGCTGGCACTTGAGCTGTAGTCCTAGATACCGTAAAGGACTCACCTGCCCATACATTTTTGTCCTAGTTTGGATGCAGTGTCCTTAAATGCCTGGATGGTAAAGGTTTGATCCTCAATCTTGTTTTCATCCTTGTTAAAGGTTTGGTCCTCAATTAACAGGTGGAACCTAATGGAAGGAAATTAGGTCATTGTGTGTATGGTCTTGAAGGGGATATTAGGACCTGCTGTGGTTTGTATTTAGACGGTGCCTCCAAAAGTGTCATGTGTTCAGAGAAGGGGCTTTCACATGGGGTCATGGAAGTGCTAATTTATTCAGTGGACTATTGATCAATCCATTGAAAAATGTGATGTTAGGAGACAAGGCCAGGTCAGAAGGGATGGTTACTGGGGTGTGCCCCAGAAGGCTGTCTCTTCCCCCCACTTCCTCCTCTGCCTCCCTACTTCCTGTTGGCTATGGTGTGCCCAGACACTTTTAACATACCCTTCCTGCCTTGAAACCAGGCTAGTATGGCCCAAATCACCTAAAAACCATGAGGCAAAGCATATCTCTCATTACAGTTGTGAGGGAGCTGTGAAAAAGTGACTCAGTCAGGACCCCAACACTTTCCTGTCTCTGCTTCCTGCCATCAGATATTATGATGCCACCTGCTCAAAGCAATAGGATCCAAGTGTGATAGGTTAAAAAAAAAAAGCTGGCAAGACATTCTTTTTTTTTAATTTTAAATCTTTATTGGCACATTATGAATACACATCATCATCGCATTCAACACTGAGAGTTTGTTCTAGAATATGACACAACTTGATTCTCATTTTTCTCCATTCCCCCCACCCCCTATATACATAATCTTTCCTTTTTTTTAATTCATTTTCCCCTTGTTGTTTACCCCTACACTCTCTTCCCTTTTAAATATTTTCTATTTCACAATATCAACTATACATACTACTACTCATTTACAACTTCATTTTCTCATACTAGATGGCAGACATTCTTACAGGCACTTAGATAGGGCAGCCTGAAATCCACAAAGAAGCTAATTTAGAGGTTAGCATTGCCCAAGTAGGATAAACAACAGTGACTGATATTCTAAGTAAGGTGCTAGTCTCCCTAGGATAAACAGGACCCTGATGTGCAGGGCCAGGACTTTAACTCACCTCCCCCAGAAAGACTCTGACAAAAATTTCTGTAGGCTTGATATGTGACTTGATTTCTCACTGAGTCCCCCACTGAATCGATACTACCTGAACAATTATACCTGTTGTAATCATATTGGTTGATCATGGTTTAGTCTATTTTGTGATTCCTTATTGTACCAGTGTTACCTGTTACTGTGACTGCAGTGTTACTGGCTGACTGTAATTTTGGTCCACCTTTAACCCACCTCACTTCATGGCTTTGCTACATAAAAGCACTCTGAAAAGTGAAGTGGGTGGGTCTTCCATTTTTGGGTCCCCCTCTTGCCTCTGTTAGGCAAAACCTTTCCTAATAAAGTTTTTCCCTACTCTTGACCTCTGTCTCTCATTCCTGAAATTCATTCTTTGATCTTAGAGAACACAAGCTTGCATTTTGGGTATCTAACCAGAGGGCAGCTGGGCTTGCCCCCTGTCTCACAAGGACCCAAGTACATGGACCTCCAAAGCTAGAAGCCAAAATAAACCTTTCTGCTTTTAAGTTGATGAACTCAAATACTTTGAAGCTGAACATAGCTTTCAAACGCAAACCAATCAATTTAAAACCCATATACCCCGTGTCCTTTTCACTTCCAGCCATTATGCCTTTGTATTAATCAGCCAAGGCCAGAAAAGAGAGGATTAGGATAAGGACCAGCCGCTTACTCAAGTCTTCAAATTAGCCAAGCTTTTTATTTTTTTAATGTTTATGAGGTAGGATCTTGCTTTGTATTTCAGGCTGGTCCTGAACTCAGCCTTGAACTCAGCAATCCTCCTGTCTCTGCCTCTCAAGTGCTGGGATGACAGGCGTGAACCACAGCACTGATTGCTGCTGCGCATGAGTCTCCACACCCAGCGTTGTTGTCTGTGGTTACTGGGATGAAACCCGGAACACTGCATTTGAAAGGCAGAGGTCTGAACCACTGAGCCAAATTAGCCATTTTTAAACCTGCTATACTTGCCGCATCCTCACTGAAGGCACTCACTCACATTGCCCTGTGTGCCCACTCTCTGAACACATGGCCACGCCTCCCCAGGAACAGAAACAGACTGTTATTTCAGCGGCAGTTGTCTCTCGATCCACTGGCCCATCGTATCTGAATGATAATATTACTTATATTTCAAAACAATAGATAATTTTTTCTAAAGAAGACCCAAAAGTCTAAAATTATGTCTAAAGTCATGGAAATTCTATGACATCAAGGGACACTTTTTTGAAGAGCCCATGTCCTCACTGATTGGTCCCAAACATGTCCCTATACATCCCAGGAACCTCATCTTTTTATGACCATGTGGCTTCTTGGGGCCATAGCTATAATTTACAGAAGAGGGAACGGACATAACAAGGCCCTTAGACTTGTGTGTAAAGTGAGAAGCATCGGCTCTTCCTCGGTGGGGATTTAGAGGTGCAATCTGGAGAACGAGGAGAGAAATTTGATCTAAAGCGTTGCTTGTCTAGTAGTGACTGGTGCTAACCCACGGGACTCTGCAGGCTCACCCCGGCTGCACATCACCCTTCCTCCCGGGGCAGAAGCTTCCAGTGGGAACTGACTATCATTGGCCAGAAGACCTCCATCTGCTCTTATTTCTCTCTGACTTCTTCAACCGAAAGTCTAGACCTGTAGGCTCAGAGGGGAAGGAGTCTTGTATTCAGGTCTCTATGTTTTTATCCTAATGAGGACAAGGACACTGCATTGTTCCTCTTTCCTAGTCTCTCACTACCCAGCCCATTTCTGGACTCACTTTATTTCTTTCTGTGGAAGAGTTGTACTGAATCCAAAGAGCAGCTTCCCCTCCCCCTCTCTGCTGCCCAGAATGTACCACACGAGCCAGAGCTACCCTGCTCCTCCCTCGCACATACCACCTTTCAGACCCTGTCTCCTATTGCCTCCTGCATAAAATCTCCCCGACTGCTGCCTCTTGCGTGCTTCCCTGGCCTCCTGGAAGTCCCTTCTCTGTAGCCACGGAATTACCGATGCATGAGTGAATGTCAGCACCCTGGGCCTGGGACAGCAGCTCGTGATACAGATTAAACATGCTTTACGAGATAGTTGACTGACTGCATTCACCATAGCAAAATATATCAGTGTAATTTACTAGTGTAGGGTCTTACCAGGGCTCTTATGCCCCTTGGGCTATGTCCCAAGCTCCTTAAAGCCTCCTGGTCACTTTTGGTTTTATGGCATCATTTTATAAAAGCAATCTTAAGACCTTGGAGTCTCAACCACGAATGACTTTATCTTTGTCATTTCATGGTCCCTAAGGGGTCACTCAAGCAGTGGATTCTTCTGTCCCATTTACATGAGGTGTAAATGTGTTTTCACACCTCTGCCTGGGGAAGTACTTTCTGTAACACTGATGGTTAATTACCTGACAATGAATCCTCTCCCCTGGGGGGAGGAGGGGAGATGGTAAGGGGAGGACAGAGGAAATTATTTGGATCACACTTGCTCATACAGACCAAGCCAAAGTGACATGTGTTATTCTTTTGGAAATGTTTTCTCAAAAGCCACCCGTTCCTGCCCCCAAGTCCTTCTGATACCTTCACTTCCTACCCATTTTCTCCGTGTTTCCTCTTTCAGATCACAGAGAATGCCATGTAACCTGCTGGGGTTTTTAGGAAATTTCATTGTACTTGGTAATGTATGATTTATAAACATAAATAGGATTCCGGGGGAATAAATTCTAAGTGGAATATCAATAAATCTCCTTCCTCCAGTGATGTCTCTATGATTTCCCGTCTTCCCCTCTCTCCGCACTGCCTTCCCAGACGGCAGAGTGATCTGTTCTTCCCATTGGAGGAAACTAGGGGGAGGGAAGGCAAACAGGGGTGGAGGGGAGAGACTGTGTGAGAAACGCAGCGCAGGACTGCATTGAAATGTAAATTCTCTCCAGTTATTAGCACCAGGAAGCAGCTCTCGCCTGTCCTTTGTTCCTCAGAGTCAGAATGTGGAATTGAGGAGAATAAATATCCAGTCAGATAGCAGACACACAGAGAAGTCTGGGATATACGTATGCAGAGAGCCCAAGTCTCACAGACACCGTTCTCTTCTCAGGGATGTTGTGGTCACGGGCACCAAGGCCCGGTCAGGGCGCGTCCGAAGGCCGCCAGGCCCGGTCAGAGCGCCTCCGAAGGCCGCCAGGCCCGGTCAGAGCGCCTCCGATGGCCGCCCAGGCCCGGTCAGGGCACCTCTAAAGGATCGTAATCCTTTCTTGATTGCCCCAGCCCCGACCTCTCAACTCCCAGCCCTCCTCTCATCAGCTTCCTGGAAACCTTTAAACACAGAACCATCTGATTTGCTCCTTCTTTCCACCTAGCTTTGAAGTCACCCTGGCTCAGCTCTTCTTTCTCAATGTAAGATACTTTCTCTAACATTGTTGTCCCGAATTCCACAGTTTAGCATGAATGATTGTGTGGTCTCATTTACATTTTTAATTCCTCCTTAGTGGCAGGAACCCACAGATCTTCCAAAGGAGACCAGACTATTATCCATCTTTTCCTCACTGTCCTTCACATTTAAAATCAAGATCCTTGGCTCCACACCTGTAAAGGCGGGGATAACACATGTTTTGATTTCGTGCAGGCAGTGGTAGCCCAGGGACTCCTCGCCTCGTGTCACTGTGTCTCAGATAGCTACCTTGTAGGGGCTGTGACCTCACTGAGGGGTACAATGTGTAAAGCACCGTCCGCTCCATGGCTCTTTCTTCCTGTCACAGAGCAAGCACTCAAACACTGGCCTGGAGATTCTGTAAACTGCTAAGGCAAATCAAAGGAGACTTTATGCACGGGCCAGAGGCAGGAAAGCAGCTAATGTTTTCTGAATGGAAGGACTTCCATTTAGTGAATATAGTATTTTCTTAAGTCCTGGCCACTCTTTTTATACAGATTTGATCTGATTAACAGCTGTTATGAAAGAATATTCATTCCATCTTTACCTGCCCATCAGGACTCTGTGCTTTTCCCAAAAATACAATATTTCTTTGCCTCACAGTACTTGGGAAGACAGGCCACTTTTGTACCAGTGAATAGCAAAGTTTGACTCTGATTCTCCCCCGAATCTCTTTATGAATCTCTTTATGAATCTCTTTATGAATAAGAACCATGTAATAGTGATTTTGCTGAATGAAATCCTGAATATGGTATTAGATCAGGGACATAATAGGAACAATGACACATACCTATAGTCCCAAAACTCTGGGTGGCTAAGACAGGAAGGTTCCAAGTTCAAGTCTAACCAGGGAAATTTTCCTGCTGAGTCTGGCACTTAGCCAGTGTGTCTCTTACTTTTCTACTATAAATTTTTACTTTAGCACCATAGTAGCTGGCTATGCGTCTCAGTACCTTTCCGTGAGGGATACAGGAAGTAATCTCTATGTTTACCCACCTGATACGATGAGCAGCAAGCTGTGTGCACATGTGAAAAAAATGATAAAAAGTTCCATCTAACTGACTTTGTGTAGGTTTCCACAAGTATCACAGAGGACCCAATAGACCCACACCACTGCAGATTTTGTTAAATAAAAAAATTTTCTTTTTTGAAGTAGCCCAATTCAGTACAATGCTGCATGAAAATTCAAATTGGCAGGTTTTGGAGAAACTCAAAACTGAATGATCAGATTACTCATGCATAGATGAGATGAAGATGATTTATCATGGTAAAATACATGTTTTTTAACAGAAGAGTGCTGTGAATGGATGATGATGAGGAGGAGGATGAGGATCTTTGACCCTGATCTCATGAGCAAAGTTCCTGGGACAATGAAATGGAGCAAGAATCAACTGATACAGACACAGGGAATGCAGACCTCTTTGATTTAGATGACAAAGAAAACAGAAATATGAGGATATATTTGATTAGTTGAAATATTGCAAAATAACCATGCAAGAAAATAGAACAATCCAATGTGAGAACTAGGTCCAAAAATATAGTGAAGGTGTTCACAGGGGTGAAACGTACTGGACAGAACGCCAATGCTGCCACTCACTATTGGAAACTGTCACAGACAGAATGCTGTCATGTGCCGTGGGATACACAAAGGCTAGAAATGGAAGTAAAGCATTCTGTATGCACCAGTAGCCATACTCAAAATTCTCTTCATGAGGATGCCTCACTAGCTTAACTGAAAGCATTCATAGGTCTGTTATACTTAGCAGGAGTTTCTCATGATGATCACAGGAATGTAAATGATGTATGGGAAATGATGGGTCGAAATAGGGCGCACAAGTGTATTCCCTTGTAAATGAGATTTCTTATGATACTTTCAATTTAGACATTTATCCCAAAACTCAGTCGTCAAATCCTTATTGATAGCAATTAATAAATCAAATAATGTTGTGATGATGTTGCTCTCATCTCTCAAACTAATTGGAATGTGACATTCAACAACTGGTTTACCAGTTTCCAGTTACATTTACTAACAGAGTACAAGTTAACCAGCACAAGAACTGTCCACAGAAGCAAAGAACAAATCCCATGAACATTTGCAGTTTCAAAACAGAGAATGGTATAGTATAATCTTTGTATTTCAGAAAGATACAAGTTGGTCTCATATATAGCAAAGGAAAACAAAGTGGTATTGCTGATGAAGCCTGAGATGGAAACTTTCTTGCTGCAACAAAATCAAAGGTGGAGTAGATGTTGGTGAGTTAGGGAGTAACTCAACACTCAAACCGTTCGCCAACAGTTCTGTTTTACGTGATGCCGAAGATATGGACATAAGTAGTTTGATAGTTTTCAAAGAAAATAACCAGTACAGAATAGCACAGAGAAATTTTCTTAGCAGACTGGGACTGGAACTCATAAAAGATCATTTTCGACAGAGGCAAAACAAATGTTTTTGCCCAAGGAATTACACAAAAAAATTATGCAGCACCCTGGTGTGCTGAGAGGTGGACAGGCACATGCGGTATCATAAAGACTTGATAGAACATAAAAGTCAAACCAGCGCCACTTGTTCACTACAAGAGAACAAAACATGCATGCTATCAGTGTAAGTGACACTTATTTATGGAATGTTCAGTTGTCATGTGTGATAACTGCCGTGAGTGTGACAGTTAAAACAAAGACTGTTTCTGTGAGAGTCTTCTGCTTGTATTTACACTGTACTTCACATAGGTTTTCATTTCTGGTGTTAACTGTTTTAGCTTTTGTAAGCAAATAAAGACCTGAAAACGCTGATGTCTAGTCTAAACTCCTATTACATATTCAATATTTTACTTTATTGATATTTTATTTCCTTGCTAAGTGCATATTCTTTAATATAGTAGGAAGCTCCTGACAGAGCACGAAGAGAAGTGACAAGAATGGCCTGCCACCTGGGAAAGGGACGTGTTCTGTCAACATAAGTGAGATGTGTGTATGGAGCATGCAATTGTCATGGATAAAAACGGTCTGGTGTGTGATGACTGAAGCAAAGTTTACTTTGGTTGTAGAATTCTATTAGGATTTTCATTGTAGTTCATAGAAGGATTTATTTGTGTTGTTATTTGGACTTTGTACACCAAAAAACATTATGTTGAAAATTTTGATACTTTTTTATAAACACAGTAAATATTAAAAATTCATTATATTATTTTGTGACTTTTTACTGTTAAGTACTCAAAAAACTCATAGTAATCCCCAGTACCCCCCCCACACACAGCCCAATAATTGGAGTATAACCTCCCCCCAATGACTATCTTCCTGTGGCCTTATGTCTGCTACCAAACCCCTCACTTCTCTCCCACATGCCCAGAATTTTCAACATCCTATCTCAGTGAGAAAGGCCACCTCAGAATGTGCTGCTTATTGCCTAAGTCCCCTCCTGATCCTGACGCTCCTGACCCTTGACGTCCTCCCTTCCTTAATCCCTGGAATTGTGTCCCTTAGAGCCCACCATTTGCCCTGGTCTTATGTAGACTGAAAATACTGGCCAACCGTATGAGTTCTGCTCTCTTTTCAGTCTGCTGCTGTGCCAGCCGAGTGTCCCTGAGCAACGCAGGATGACCCCTCGGGGTGGGGCGGACAGGCCCGGCCGCAGGGCTCTCTTCACCCTCAGCATGTGCCCAGTCAACAACATGCAGTCATCACTCATTTCCTGATCTGACCAAGACCAAGGCAAAGTGCACGTGGAAAAAGACAGGTAGGATTTGCCCTAACATTTCCCCTACTTTCCAGCAGAGCTAAGTTCAATTAAATCCAGCTAATCTTTAGTGAGCAGGTCCAGAGTTCTGCTGCCGGAGTCATTCTGTGAAAGAAATCCTTCAGTACATTACTGATAGGTGACAAGATCCAGACCAACAGGCCCTTGGTTCTGAAGCCCGATAATCATGGACATAAAACGGAAATAAACTTTGGTGGTATTTGTCAGGTGGCTCATCTCTCTGTAGTGGGCAGGTATTTTTAATTTGAAGAGTCTGAATCCTGTAGTTTACACCATAATGTGATGCATTTGTAAACAAATAAAGCAAAAATAATCAAAAATTAAAACTTAAAAAAAAAGTTCCACTAAAGCGGACATTAGTAGCTCATTTCTTAGAGTTAAATAAGTGGCTTCCAAGTAGAATAGTGCTTTACTAACCACCTAATGTAGCAGAAACTAAATGCATGTAATATGGACTAATGCACAGAATATACAAATGAATCACAGTGAATAAACAAAAACACTTAAAAATGTTCCTCAACCTTGTAGTAAGTAACAACTGATAAAATATAAGACTGAGAAGACCCAAATGGCATCTTTCCTAACTGTTGTTTTTGTTTGGGAAAATGTTCACAGTAATATCCCCTCCAACCATTTCATTCCATGAAACAGAAAAAATTCAAATGAATCAATGGAAAATTTAGGAAATGATACCAGGAATGGGGGAAAGCTGCTCCAGTGAAAGACTGGAATCCTCCTCCCCTCCTCTTACACATCTGTTTGCAAATTTGAATTCATGTCATTTGGATTTGTTTAAATATAATACTAACTACGCACCAGTTTGGTACATTTTTAAATGTTCTTCCACATCAGTTACCTAAAGTACTCTTTCTGTTCCTCTGAAAGTTTAATAGCATGTTCTGGATTTTCACAGGGAAGAAATAGAGGCTCAAGTCTTAAGTGAGTGCCCAGATCTGCTCCGCAATGCTTTTCCTGATTTGTCATAATTGTCCCTTGAGTGGCATGCATTGGAACTATAAGTCAAAGTCCAGAGTTCTACATATTTTTGCCGTGTATTTTTCCTTGTAGCTCTCCTCTATATTTCTTCTATTTCATTGTTTGAATCAGCAATGAGAAATGCATTAGTGTTCTCTTACTAAGTAAAAAAACTGCTACAATAAAAAAAAACTGCTACAAACTTAGTGGTTTAAAACACAACCTATACACGAATCTATTATTTCGTGGCATAATGGTTAAGCTTCAATTTAATTGGCCTGGGAGCTAAATAGTGGATCAGTAAAGTGCACTTCTGGATATAGGTGGGTGGGTCATGAATAGGAAACCTTGGGCATTATATATTATCCTTGGCCCCCTCTTCTCTGGCACTGTTCTCTTATTCTGTTGCATGACCTCCACAAACTAAGCATCATGTATTTCCACCATGATGCTTCTGCCTTGTATCCACCAACAATGAACTGACTCTCCTGGAGCCTTAAGCTCAAGTAAACCTCACTTCCTTAAGTTTGTTTGGTATGGAATCCGGTAATAGGAAAGATGATTAATATAGATAGATAGATGATAGATAAATAGATACATACATACATACATACATGAATGGATAGATAGTTTTGTAAGTCAGAAGCCCTGTGGGCTCAACTGGGTTCTCTGTGATCCCAGTGATAAGGAACCATTCTGTCATAAAACTGTGCTCTTTCTTCTCTCAAGGATTTGAAGGACACTGTGTTTCTAAGATCATTCAGGTTTCCTACAAAATCCTGCAAATGTGGTTATAGAATCATAGTTCCTGTTTCTTTGCTACCTTGTTGAAAAGAATCAACTCTGGTCATAGCCTCACCTCCTTGGCAATGGTATAAAGAATCTTTCTGATTCTACAAATCTTCTAACTTCCTCCTCTACTACCAACCACAGAAAAAATCTACTTTTAAAGAGCTCTCACCATTAGGTCAGGCAGCTTGGTCTGTTCCATGTCAACTGACCTGGGATTTTGCAGTGCCTCTGCAGGAGACTCTGGATTGGTGACATCTTGGATAACTGGGGGCTGGGAATCTTTACAAACAGAGGTATTAGATTTCTGTCCGCCGCAAGTTATGTTAACCAAGAGAAATTCAAGAGAGTCCTCTGCCTCAGTTTTTCCTAACTCTCATTTAACTTAATTGCTAGGATTTATTCAAGCCACACATCTAAGTTTTGAATCTGCCAAAAGGAGACAAAGCCACTGACTTGTTTCTGTCCACACTCCCTACTCTCACCACAAGTTGGTAGGAAATGGCTGTGGCCACAGTGTAAGCTCTTGAGATACAGACATACTTCCTAGATGGCGATGGGAAGGAACCACATTAATACCAACAGGAAGAGCAGGGCAGATGAAAACAAGGGTTGCAAAAACAATTTTGGTGGTGATGATGCCATAAAAAGAAAGAGAAGTAAAACCAGAAGTCAAGATTTCAGAATAGAAAAAAAAAAAAAAAGCAATGGGGGAAAAGACAAGAAGGAACTGACAATGAATTGAGAAGAACTTAAAGTGCTAACACCAAAAAACAATTAGCAAATTAACTGAGAGGAGGCTAAACAAGTGGCAGGAAAGGACTGACTTCAAATTAGCCAAAGAAAATTTTTGCTCTGCTAATGCAATTTATGAAGTCACTGCTCTGATCCCAACTTGAACAAATGACTTCCTGGAGTTTGAAAAGTCAGAGTTCAAACCAACCAGCACTAAAGGTCACTGTATACCAAAGGTTTGGGAGAACCCTAGGATAGAGGTAAGTGATTTTCTCTAGAAGATGATAATTTGCAGAAAGGTTTAAATGCTTTGCAGTAACAAACAGTAGCAAGAGAAAGATTAGAAGTTGGGGAATGTTTTGAGTGTCAAATGTCTCACCTGTCTGAGTTTATATTTATCAAGCTATTTCTACTGATGGAGCACTTCTGATAGAGGAGAGAAATTCTGTGCCTCTTATTTGCCTGATTTAAGTGTCTGACAAATAAAATCTCCTTAGTATTCATTGACTGATGGGAAGATTTTACCTGGCTTGTCTACATTTCCTTTCCCTTCTAGAGAAAGTGCTCAACAAACTGCAAGTTAACAACAGTTCGGTGAATTGTCAGCGATGATGACATCTGAACAAATGATTTCATATAACTCTTATTCGAAGGACTTGAATACTTGCTAACAAGTCATTTAAATATTCATAACTTTTTCCAAAAAAAAGATGAAATGTAGCTCACCCAAACATGGTTGGCCACCACATGGCCAGTTTCCGCAGAGTATTAACGACAGTGAGTAAAAGAACCTCGAAAACAGTGATCTTGAAAATCTTATACAAGCCTGATAGAGATAAAATACTGCTTGGTTCTCAGACAGCCCTTAAAGAGCATCTCCATTCATTCGCTCATTCATTGATTTCTTCCGTATGCAGGGAAGGGCCACCATTACAATATCCTATTCAGTTATCGTTGTCTACCTTCTACACTGTCTTCTCAGATTTTTACATAAACTGCCCCTCAGTAGTCCAGTCTTGGCTTACTAAATGTGTTTTCCTTCTTTTTTTCCTCTCTTTCTTTTAGTGTTTTATTAGGTGGAGAAATTTTCCCTTTTACCCACTATTGAGAATAGCATAATAAATCTTTGACTATAAGAATAAGTTAATATGATTCCTTTGTAAAACTAGAAATAAAAACAAAGAACATAGGTTGTCTAGTTGACCAGCTGGATACAGAATTCAACTCGGATTCACTAATAGCTTCCTTTTTTGCTCTCAGATTTCAGTTTCCTCCTCGTCCTCCATCTCCTAACAATTTTCAGGTCCCTTGATATGTTTTACAAATTGGGGTTTTTTTTCACGATCTCTTTATGAACTTGGAGCTATGTGATACATGTCTAGATACTGGTAAATTGCGCCTTCACACCAGCTGTTAAGTGTACAAAGAGCTGACTAAGAAGTATTTAATCCATCCTGCATCTTTATCATGGGAATTTCCCTTATTAAGAACAATTTAGGAGGAAAAGGAGGGGCATGAAGGGGGGGTTGTTTGTACCCACTGAAAATCAAACAAGATGTACAATTATCTTAGACTCATGGCAATCTGGGACTCCAGCGGCACCCCCAAAACCACACCGCCACTCCCTTCATGTCATTCTGTGATAAGGCAAGAGGGGTCGCTGCTGGTCACTTTCACACTGAATATTAATAGTGAAAGAGAAAAAAAACAATGGAATGAGCTGTCCTTGTCATTAAGTTTGTGGGTCTGGAGGCAGTGAAGGGAAGGGAGAGTTGAGGGGACATGAGGATGCGGGTGTTAAAAGCCTGCCACCGTGCTGACCATAGCCAGTACCCCAGATCACAGAAGAGGAGACTACAGACAAGGCCACATATGCAAGACCTTTAGCTAGGGCAAGTCCAGCTAGTTGTGACCTAACAATACATTTTTCTGGATTGGGCCTGGGTGTCATGAAGTGGAATGCAAGGCCTCTGCATGGAAACCCCAGTCTATCCTTAGTGAAAAATTGTTTCCACAGTCAACTTAGAGATCTAGTTTTTATTTTCTTCTTATAATTCGTAGAGTTATGGCTCCTATATTGTCTATGCCTCGATCCCATTATCCAGAGCTACCTTCTCAACCTGGACCTTCTTGCAGCAAGAACCTGAGCATTTCAGACCTGCACAGAGATCTAGAGTGCAAGAGTCGGAACTGCATTTATAAGTGTGTAACCTCCCTAGGTTTGAAGAATGGAAGTAGAATCCGACAGGACATCTGCACTCAAAGCACATTTCCCCTAGTCATCAACTCTGGCTTCCAATTTAACTGTTCTGTGGTTTAGTTCCTGGTTTATAAAATAAAGAAAATAACATTTTCAGAGAAGGGTCTGTTATCTGTGTAAAAGGGAGCAACGCCATCAGAAGTAATGCTACTGGCCAAAGGAAACGAGGCTGTTTTCCCACTTGGTTTGGGTTCCACTTTTGCCATTGCTCCATTCTGAGGGCTTTAAGTGCTGCATCCAGGCCGAAGAGGAGAAGAGAAAGGCTGAAAGCTCCCGATTCCACCTTTCTGAACAATGTGAGAGAAGACGACTCCAGCCTCTGACCTCAGCGTCCTCAGCAGGGTGAGGCTGGGATCCTTCGAGCCAGGAAGGACAGGGGCTCAAAATAGCCTAAGTGAGCTTACGGGGAGACCGCAACGGAAGGGGGTGGGGCCGAAGGCTGTTAACGATGGGGGGCAGGAGGGAGGGCTTACTGATATTTTACAGACCCTTGAGGAAATCTTTATAGGTACAAACACATATACATATGCAATATATGTGTTTTATATATGGTATGGGATAAAAGGTAGGTATTTGTCTTCCAAAAACTAAAAGTTGATTGTTGTATTTCATCATTTGTGTTATAAGAACAGCTTATTTATTTACAAGGCACAGTGACCTTGTGACCTTGAAGATCACCTAGTCCATGCTCCATTTTAACAGTTCTGTTACTTAGTTTCGCGCTCTCTCTCTCTCTCTGTTTCAGGCAAGGTCTTGCTTTCTAGTTCAGGCTGGCCCTGAGCTCACGATGTAGCCCAGGCCAGCCTCAAACTCACAGCAATCCTCCTGCCTCTGCCTCCCGAGTGTGAGGCACCACCTGGTGTGAGGCACCACCTGGCTACTTTCTTATTTGTAAGATAAAGAAAATAACCTCTTCAGACATGGATCTACTAACCCTGTAGAAGGGACAGACATCATCAGAGATAATGATATGGGTCGAAGGAAAAGATTTGGAAAGGCTGCCGTGAAGATAGCCTGGTTGGTGACTATTATCTTTCCCACTCCACTTGCTAGACAAGAAAGGGAATGTGTCTGTTAACTGATTGTGTCAGCCTGAGTGAGAATCCTCCCTATTGGATTAGCATTGTTCTTGTGTGGTTGAGCTTACTGATGGCAAAAGATCCACACCGGGTGTGAGTGGTACCAGCTCACTGAAAGACTTGTGCACTGAATGGAATAAATAAAAATGAGGAAGGCAGGCTCTTTGCTTTTTCTTCAGAGGAGCTGCAGTCGTGACCTTCGCCTGGGTCCTCACCTCCTGGTGTGCAGCACAGACTCTTAGCCTTCCGTTAGGACCCTTTGGCTTCTTGATATGGTCTCACAAGGGATGTACAATGTTCTCCAGTGAGCTTTGACCTTTAATGGGATCGCGCAGCCCTCCAACGCACAGACACTCTTCCACACCGACTCTGCAGGGGACCATAAAAGCCTACCCTGTAAACCTTTATATATGTATATACCTTACATTAAATCTGCTTCTTTAGGAAGCAGTGATGTTCAGAGGATGTCTGCACTGTGGGACTTGAAATCTATGTCTCCTATGTTCCCTAACTGGAAGCCAAGCACAAAGTCTCCTCCATATAGCTGCCAGCTGCCATTTTTTGTGAAGTTATTATTTCTTAACATGTTCTACCTGAGTTATTGATCCTCTGTTTTCCCACCAACACAGATAGTTAGCTGTTATTAACTCTCCTTTCAATTTTGGGTTTTCATGATTGAAATACAGTCAAACCCAGAGTGAGTTCTTAGTCCATCAAACTGTCAGCAATGCCTCTGCAAGAGCTGGAAACATAGGAAATCGTATGCCAGTAATGGTCTAGAGAGGAAGGGCTCTCTCATTGGGAACATCTGGCACAGTCTGTGAGGACGCGTTAGCCATGCGGCCAGGCGAGCCCTCACCCTGATAAATGAGAACCGGCACGGGTGTGGATCCACACTGGGGCTCAGGGCTCCCACTGAACCGCTGCAGCCTTTCATCCAGTAGCTTTCTCCCTCATTTTGTCTTTCTTCTCTAATTTCAACCACATGTCTTTCCAAGCTGGGAGCTGCCTACCTTCCTACAAACTTAAAATCAGGAACAAATGCTGAGCCCTTGGAAGCTGAGAAATGTCAGGGTGCTGTTTGTTCCTTACAAGCAATGTTTTTCCCCACACCGTTCTCGTCTCGTCTCACTTCTTTTGCCTCTTTATGGACGTCACCCAGAGCAAGAGGGAAGCAGAACAGTGTCTCTCTTGCCTCTGTTCACAGAATCATTACCCAGAGAACCAAGCACTACCTCACATTCATACTCAAGTCTTATTCATAGAATGAACAGAAGAATAAGGTTTGCCATTATATCAGAGTGCATTAACAATAATTTAAAACATTATTCTCCACTAATTTTCAAATCTCACTCACTGGGTGAATTATGTTATTTTGACATGGAAGAAGAGCTCCCATTGTTGGAGCATGGGAGAGTGGAACAAACATATAAGGATATAAGGAGGAGACACTGGGTCTTGCAACAGCACTCGGAGCTGGCTACAATGGTGCATACCTATTATCCCAGGACCCTAGGAAGCTGAAGCAGGAAGATTACAAGTTCAAGACCAGCCTAAACACCCTAGTAATTTAACATGCCCTATCACAGAAAAAAAATATGAAAAAAGACTGGGTTTGTAGCTCAGTGCAAAGGCATTGGGTTCAGTGGTTTGTATTACACACACACACACACACACACACACACACACACACATACACACACAAACACTTAAACCAGAATATAGATAAAGATCAAAGGCAACGGATGAGATCTGGGCATATCTTGAAGACAGAGCTTGGAAGACTGGATGAAGCCTAGTGCTTTATGTTTTCACCCTTAGAAAACATAAGAATGAAACTTCCATTTATTATAATGGAAAATATAAGGTAAACCAAGTGTTCAGGGACCATTAAGCATGAGGTTCAAGACTGCCTAAATTTGGATGCCCTTAAAATTTTCAGGGTTAAATGGTGCCTTGGCCACTGTCCAGAGGATAATAATCAGAATCAGAGTTATAGATGCTTCACTGTTTAGTGTAAATGTAGGTGGCTAGTGAAAATCAGCACACAAGTGAGTGTAGATGGAAGAGAATAGTCTGAGAATTATGCCACGAGTTATTCTAACACTTAAAAATCTGCAAGGAAAATCAACAGAAAGGACAGAAGAAGAAATCATCACCAACTCCAGAAAATTCTGAGCACTGCACTCCAGAAGCTACCTTGAACACAGAGATTGGTCACTGGTGATAAATACCTATGACAGGGAGGAGCCGGACAGCAGGCCCCGACCACTGGGCTTCACAAGAAAGAGTCCTCATTGCTCCTAGCCGTAGCACTTTGTAAATAAGTGGAGCAAGAAAAAAGAAAAGAGTGGAAAACAAAGGACAGGGGTTGGGCACTTAGCTCAGTGGTTCCAGCGTCTGCCTTGCAAGTACAAGGTTTTGGGTTCAATCCCTGGTAACCACATACAGCAATACTGGGCGTGGAGACTCAAGCCCACCAGCATACAGTACCACACACCACAGTGCCGGGCGTGGTGGCTCACGCCTGTCATCCCAGCACTCGGAAGGCAGAGGTAGGAGGATTGCTGTGATGTGAGTTGGAAGCTGAGCTCAGGGCCAGCCTGAACCACAAAGCAACACCCTGTCTCAAAAAAAAAAAAAAAAAAAAAAAAAAAATCTAAGAAATTTCCAGTGTCGTAGGAAACTGAGATACGAGACAGTAACTAGATAAAGACAGACGGCCAACTGGACATTTTTCTTCACTTTTTCCTTTTTTATTAGAAGGATGGGAGGCCAAGGGGACATTTTTCTTTATCTTTTCCTTTTTCTTTTTTGGTTTTTTGAGGGGAGGATTGTAGCATGTTATGTACAAATGCATATCCGCTGACAAAGAGGGAAATGCTAACACTGTACCAGAAAAAATGGGAGGGCTGCTGGAGAGCGCTGCAAAGTGGCAGGACAGGGAACAGACTGAGCATTGGACCAGCATGCTAGTGCACACAACTCATCCCAAACAACGCGGCTCTTCTGCTTTATTAACAGAATTAGGGCTTCACAGTTCACAGAGCATGTCCGGGCCCACAGCCCCACCCTCGCTGTCACCATGTCACATCGCTCCTCATTCCACTGCGGAGCACCTGGTGATCCGCACCTAAGACTTCACTGCTGGTACCGGCTCCAGGAAAGGATTAGTGAGCGAAGCCTGAATCGAAGTTTTAGGAATTAGTCTCTCTAATTCCTTATTCGTTCAACAATAATGTAACTGTTAGATTAGGGCTTGGTGATTGTATCTCCACCACTTGAGTCACAACGACCAGATCTTAATTTGCTGTGCTACTTTTGACCTTAAAGATTATAAAAACGATTGCAACTGTAAGAAAAAAAAACAACTTTAAGATTAAAAAACAAATGAAGACACTTGCTTGTATGCTGCAATGCACAGAATAATTTATTCCCTTGTGTTTACAGACACATGTTTAGCTTTGGGAGGTGGAGGGACATCCCCTCCCACAGCGCTCTTCGCCACCTCTGTGGGCCACATTCTCACCGAATCCTGTCCTTGATGACAGCAGGTGGCACTGTCTTTGACCAGCCCGCTCACTGATGTCTGCACCAAACGACTCCTCTTTACCTCCAAATGTCCTTCTCACATCAGGTAAAAAGCGCTGACCTCTTACAGGCTGTAAATGTCAAGTCTTAAATCGAGTGAAATGAGGAGAAACAATATAAAGGAGCAGCGCAGTTTACAAGGCAGGAGCTGGGTGAGGCGGGGATTATCATTTCCACTGTACAGGTGAGAAAGCTGAGGTCTCGTTGCCCAGGTGGCTCTCACGAAACGCCCACAGCGGTGAGCAGCGAGCCCGGGCTCGTTCCGAAGCCAGCGTGTGCTGCGACTTCCTCTGCTGCCGCGGTGAGGTGGCGCCGGCAGACCCACGTCTAAGAGTAGCATTTGCACGTCCCGGAACTATCTTCAAATACCCTTGGCTGATTTCTGCAGCTCCGCTATGGCGAAGTAACGTTCTAGGGTGAGCGCAGTCTCTCCTCCTGCCTTGCTTTTAACGTGGAAATACCCTGAGGAGAGGCTTGGCGTGAGACTCGCTTTAACTCTGAGATAAGTGGAAGGAACTCAGGCTTAGAAACTCACCCTCGCTTGGAATGGGGGAGCTCTGCTGTCTGCAGCAAGTCATTTAAAGTTGCTGAGAATTAAACTGTTTCGGATATAATGAAGTGTTAGCTGTCCGAGGCAGCTGTGTGAAGATTTGAGGTCATACATGTAGAGTACGTGGGACACCGTACACCAGCGGTCATCAGCCAGTTTTAAGCACGTAGTTTCCATAGGACAGCCGGAGTCTGAGCGCTTCCCTCGAGTCTGCTCAGCCCCTAGGTGCACTGGCTCTGCAGAGACCGGAGCTGCCTGGTATGCTGGTTTTTACCTTACACGATGATGTCACGGTATTATCTGGATTATCCTGAAGAACAGATGTGTGAACACATTTAATATTGCACCCTGAGTATAAAAAGGCCTGGCAGAATGATAACAACGATTATTATCGTCACATCTGCAGCGCGGATGAGCTCCCAATTTTTGAGTACAAAATAGAGATGAATGCAAAGTCTCAGCAATGGCCTTGTCATTTCCAGGTTTTGTTTCCTGTGACTACGGGACCGGCCTCTTGGCCAACAGGGCCAAAGTACCCAGAAGAGGGGACAGCACTGCAAATGGAGGAGGAAAAAAGGCAAAAAGAGCAGGAAAGACAGTAAAAATTAAAACCCTGGGCCGGGGATTTAGCTCAGTGGTTCTGGCACCTATTTTGCAAGTGCAAGGTCCAGGGTTGGATCCCCAGTAACCACATACAACAGTACTGATCGTGGAGACTCACGCCCACCAGCAATCAGAACCACGTCCCACAGTGCCGGGCGTGGTGGCTCACGCCTGTCATCCCAGCACTCGGGAGGCAGAGGCAGGAGGACTGCTGTGCGTTTGAGGCTGAGCTCAGCCTGAACTACAAAGTGAGACCCTGTCTCAAAAATAAATAAACAAATAAAACGCTGTCGCTCCAGTAATGCTGTGACCCAGAAGGCTCCCCTCCCCCACCAGACCTCAGGCCCTGTCCCCGAGCCCGTGGAGAAAGACAAGGGCACCTCCACGTGCTCCTGCAACCACCCTGCGGCCCAGGAGGGCCCCACACTCCTCCCAGGCCCGCATCCCTCCAACTTCCTAGCGTCGAGCCTCCTTCCCCGCACTGCTCCTCACTCCCGAGGACACGGGCTTCTTGTGTGCGGCCCACAGACGGTGACAACTGCCAGGCCACTGGCCGAGAGGAAGGACAGCAAGGCTGAACCCCCAGCGCTGTGCAGCCCCTGGACGTCCTGGACCTGCGACCCGTGCGTGTGTGTGTGCGCATGCGTGTGCACGCTCAGGCAGAGGCAACAGGAAGCCAGGTGTCCCTGGTGTCCCGAGAGCAGAGGTCAGCTCCTGAGCGAGGGAGGTCCCCGCTGAAGTGGCTTGCGGGGCTCAATCACTGTCCCTCGCAGACATCGGTGTGCAGTGCAGAACCAATTTGAAAATGTGGCATGATCAGCAGTCTCGCCCGAGGAGAGCCCAGGACCAGCGCCGAGGGGTGTAATAAATCAAGGCTCAGTGGCCCTGCGTGGGGAGCCGCGGCTGAAGCAGCGCAGGCAGCTGCGAGGCGGGATTGAGACGCGCTGGCAGAGCTGTGACGGTGACCCCAGCCTGAAATAATTGGGGTTGGGGGAGGTGCGCCGCGGGTCAGACGGAGGGGCGCTGAAGAATGTATGGGGGGAGAGAGCTTTCAAAAGACCTGCTGGGACAATGACAGGCTTTGGTCAGAGCAATTATCTGCCATGTTCCCACACGCTAAATTCACTTTTAAAGGAGAAACGCACACTCACAAATACGCAGGCACAAAAAGAAAGAAAACCCTTCTGGGAGAAAAGGAGGTACTGTACAGCAAAAACAATAGACCCCAGAGGGAAAAGGTGACAGAAACTTGAGAGAACTTCATTTCCAGGCAAACAGTGCCCTCTAGGGGCACGAGCGGTAGCTGCAGGCGAAGTGGAACAAAAGAAGTTCAAGGAAATGGAGCTCTGAAGACAAACCGCTGGCTCCGCTCCTTCTCTCAGGTCCCACTGAGGCACGCAGAGGACGGTCCTAGCGGAGTGTCGCTGGTGCGCATCCTCCGGGACAACTCTAGCCACTGCAAGGAGACTTTCTGCTGAACATGCTTCCAAGTGGAATACGATTAGAGCCCACTGCAGTTGTGGCCTTAGAAGAAAAGAATGTCGTAGAGGAAAACTCCGTACCATTTAGGGCAGGTAGGGAGAGCATAGAGAGCAAAATAAACGTTTTCTTTAGACTTTGAGGATTTTGATGCTTCTTCCCACTATGAAGCTCCACCTAGAACTCATTTCTTTTAAAAACCCAAAGTCCTGGTGGACCTCGAGTCCCAGCCAGAAAGTCCCCGCAGCAGGTCCCTGCAGGGCCCCTGAATCGCTTCACACCGCTTCACACCCTCCTTTTGCGAGGCCTGCTCACGGCCCTCATGCGCCAGAATGTCACCCGGGACCAGGGACAGCCGCCCCTCCCTGTCTCTCCCGCTCCTTCCTCCGCGGTCCCCAGCTCACCGCCGCGGTCCCCAGTTCACCGCCGCAGGCTCCTCACAAGCGTGGCAGAGAGACAGCTTTGAAATGAAACCAGCGCGAACTCAAGACTTTTGACTTCAGGCCATGTGTGTCGGGTCCGGAGCCTTCTCTGTCCTTCTGTGTGAGCTGTGACTAACTGACGTGTCTTCCAGCAGCATCGCCGAGCAGGGTAGGTGGCGTAATGGTGCAAGATGTCGAGCACGGTGCGGGGCACCGAGCTGATGGTCAGCAGCAGTAGTGCCAGCTGCTTCCCCGCGGTCACCACCAGGGAATGCCACAGCGTCCTGCCCAACTGGAGCCTCTGTCCTCTTCCGCTTACCAAACCCGGTCGGCAGCATTCCTGAGTCACAGCCTGCCATCCCCTTGATTCACCACGGTCACCTGCAGGAGGAACGCAAAGTCCTCAGACTACCACCGCCCTCCGCAACCCTCGGATAATCCACCTGTACCCTCTGCTCACCACACACCTGGCCACTCCAGAGACAACTTTTGTGCCTCTTTGCTTAATGTGTCCATGAGGGAAGCCTCTTGCCCCCACCTCCACCTCGCTCCTACCCCAAACCCTAAACCTCGCTCCTCCGTCTGGGCCAAACTCCTCTCCTTTGCTAAGCCTTCTGCGGCTGTTCCTGGTCCCTGGTGACATTCTAACCATTTTGCCTTCTCGAGGGCACTGTGTCTGCTCACTTTGTCTTATTAAAATTAAAATAAATGCTATAAAGTTGGTGAGAATGATGAACATCTGTAAGTACAGACATGGAAAGATGACTCTGAAAAATTAGTAATTTATGAAGATAAATAAGTACTTTCTGAAAAATTTCAGTTAGAAATAAGATAAATGCATACACACACATCTGCTTGTTTGTGACCATACACACATGGATGTACAAATATAGAGCAGAGACAGGGTATTTTTTTTAACACTCTTATTTGCATTTTTTCCACTGATCTTATACATACTTTTAATTCTTTTCTTTCAACCCTATTTTCAAATAACTTGACAGACCTTCACTTAACATTGACTGCGCGCCAGGCACTGAACTAGTGCCAGGAATGCCCAGAGGTAACCCCGTGTTCTGCAGAGCGGATGGTCTCCCGGGAGAAGCTGGCTGTCACTGAGGGGAGAATGGGCTAAGTCCTCAGACTCAGGACTGGACAAGAGGAGCCCACAGCAGACCTGTGATGGGAAGAGTGAAGTGATGTTCACTGAGCAAAAGAGGAAGAATCCAGAATCCGCGGTGGAGGAGAAAACGGACCGAAACCAAAGCATTGCTTGCTTCCCACCCCTCCTTCTGTTTTTTCGAGACAAGTTCCTACTACATTCCGAAATTGACCCTGCTGGTCTTTTCCTTGAAATCTTCCCGCCTCCCACCCCCTCCCCCCAGTGTGCTAGGGTTATAAGCATGCGCCACGCTGCCTGGCCAGCTGCTTGTCTTGTCTGGGGATTTTACATGTGATTTTGTGTGGTCAAAACCTAGCACATGGGTATGAAGGCAGGAGATGAGATTCCCAGCAACGACCGAGATCTTATCTTGTGTGATGAAATTGGAAATCCATTCTTCAGAAAACAAGGAACAACAGATATTTTTAAGTACAGGTGTAGCTAGTCAGTGGATATAGTATGTGAGATAGAAAGATGAATATGTTCTAGAGATCTGCATACATCATTGTGCCTATATATAACAGGCTGTACTACACGTGTAAGGTTTGCTAAGAGGACAGATACCGGTTTTGATTTTTGTTTTGGGTTGGTTTTGTTTTGTTTTGTTTTGTTTTGGGACAGGGACTCACTTTGTAGTTCAGGCTGACCTTGAACTCAGCAATCCTCCTGCCTCTGCCTCCCAAGTGCTGGGATAACAGGCATGAGCTACCACACCTGGCACTGTGGTGTGTGGTTCAGATTGCTGGTGGGCATGAATCACCACTGCCAGTATTGTACCGGTTACTGGAATCAAACTCGGGACTTTTTGATTACAAGGCAGGCACCAGAACCACTGAGCTAAATCCCTGGCCCCTACCATTTTAGATATTTGTCATCATAATAAAGTTTTATAAACAAACGCCATTGAATTGTTAAAAAAAAAATGAAGTTCAAATGTAGCATGACTATTTACCTCCTGGCATTGCTCTTCAATTGTCTGATGATGCTAAGAATTTTCATGTATCTGTTGCGTTTACGTAACTAGTCACTCTCCCTCACGGAGTTCCAAGTTCAAGTGCTCACCCGAGGCAGTCGGGGTGGCTCCCAACAGAATGGGGAGTGTCAGACCTGACGCCTGTCGCTCTGACTAGTGAGTTTAAAAGGAAACTGTGCTTGTCTGGGATACACTGCTCCGATCAAACACAGCCTCTGTTTCTCGGAGTTACTGTCTGAGCTTCGGGGGACAGACTGCGCTCTGCCCAGCCCCCTTCCTCCTGCACCGGCCGGCACACACCGGGTCCCGGGGCCCAGCCCAGCGCCCAGCCCGCCGCCTCTGTGGATACGCAGGAGACACGCCTGCTTGGCCCGCTGTGGATACGCAGGAGACACGCCTGCTTGGCCCGCTGTGGATACGCAGGAGACACGCCTGCTTGGCCCGCTGTGGATACGCAGGAGACACGCCTGCTTGGCCCGCTGTGGATACGCAGGAGACACGCCTGCTTGGCCCGCTGTGGATACGCAGGAGACACGCCTGCTAGGCCCGCTGTGGATACGCAGGAGACACGCCTGCTTGGCCCGCGGAGCACCCACATGGCTCCTGATGATAACACTTCCAGCAGGAGAAAGAAAGGGCTGCGCGTGCCGCCGGCTGAGCCGTTGGCCACAGCCCCACAGCTGTGAATGTGTGATGCCGGGCGGGGTATGTAAGCCAGGAAAACATCTCTGGATGGTATAATCAATACAGGCTGGGATTTGCTTGACCACCGAAGTGTTTGTTTGCTTCCCCCTGCCAAATATCTGCTCTGTGAGGGAGGAAACTGAGCTATGTGGGAATGAAACCCCGGAACAGTTTAAAGCCTACCGCGCAGAAAGACGGAGACAGATTCTTCCACAGGCGGTGCCACTTGGCTGAATTCCCAGCTGTTCCAGTGATTTCTCCGGCAAGACCTTCCCAAAGGAGGGGAGGAAACCAGAACAGCCACTTCCCATCCTCGGCAGGGAGCAGGTGGAGGGGCGAGCACAGAGGTGAGGGCTGCAGCCAGGAGCAGGCCCAACACGCTGGCCTCGGTGAGACGCGGGAACCGGAGGCGGCCGGAGGAACGCGCCTGCGCCCACACAGCGCTTCCGGCCTGCGCCCACACAGCGCTTCCGGCCTGCGCCGACACAGCGCTTCCGGCCTGCGCCCACACAGCGCTTCCGGCCTGCGCCGACACAGCGCTTCCGGCCTGCGCCCACACAGCGCTTCCGGCCTGCGCCCACACAGCGCTTCCGGCCTGCGCCGACACAGCGCTTCCGGCCTGCGCCCACACAGCGCTTCCGGCCTGCGCCCACACAGCGCTTCCGGCCTGCGCCCACACAGCGCTTCCGGCCTGCGCCCACACAGCGCTTCCGGCCTGCGCTGCCAGCACGTTCACTCGCAGGCGGCCAGGTGCTGGGCTTTCTCCTCCCAACCTTGAAGCCCTTGGTTTATGGAAATGACGCGATTGTAGGCAAAGGCGTGAGATCGCCTGTGAAGGAAGCTCTACAGAGGAGCTGTTTTCTTCCCTGCTCAGGGTGTAAGGCACTGTGAGGTGAACGCCGGAAGTGGAGGCCGAGTTTGGCGGAAATTAAGTTCCTCTAGCTGCCCACACCGAGCTGCTGTCTCTTAGAAGCCAGGGCGAGACTGAGGAGAGTTAAGATGTTCCTGAGGTATCTCCTCGCTTCCCCAGCCCACAGGCCCTAAGAGGAAGTGCACGATGAAGTAGTGGCTTTGGCTCCCAGAGTCGCTGCTGTGAATGCTGAAGGATGTCAGCATTCCTGACAGCTGAGTCCACCTGGCAAGGAATGCAAGGGAAGCAGCAAGACGGAGGAAAAGGGGCCTTTCACGCATGGTGACACCACGAACCCAAGTCAGCACCGGGAAGTGGATCCGACAGCCCAGCCCGCGTTCTCAGCTGCTTTGTTCATTGTGTACTGTTGTTTTATTTGGTATTTAACCTTTCGGAAAACTTTAGATCCTTAGGAATGGAAGAGAGATCAGAGATCATTTCGGGAAATGAATCATACTTTAAAAAGCAGACAATCAGAAACATTGTTAGGAGATGTAAAGTTTATGAGTTCTAAGGTTTGTGGAGTTCTAAAGTTTATGATAGATATTATGAAATAGAAAATATGCAAAAGGAAAAGGGCAGAAAAAAAATGATGGTTAAAAAAAGAAAGCAAAGCTTGTATATAAAGGGGGCGGGAGATTGTAAGGTGGGTAGGGGAATGGAAAAATATGAGAATTAAACCATGTCATATACTGGTACAAATTCTCAAAGTTGGTAGTGATCATGATGTGCATATAAAATGTACCAATAAAATCAATTTTAAAAAATATTGCCAGGGGCTGAGGATATGGCTCAGTGGCACCTTGCCTGCCTAGCAAGCACAAGGTCCTGAGTTCAGTCCTCAGTACCAGAAAGGAACAAGAAATAGTTTCAGACTTTATCAAGACCACAGATCTCCTGAGCTGTAGGATGACCCCTGCGGCCTGAAACCCAGCACTTTCCACAGCATTCCTTCTGTGACGATGTTCAGTAGTTCTATTGAAAACTTACTTCGTTTGATCACATTGATATAGGTCGGTAAGCTAGTTAGACATCTTATAGGCAGTTAGACAGGATCAGCTCTCGAAAAGCCCACAAGAAAGGAGACCTTCACTGAAAGTCAGCATTATCAGTGGAGAAAACTACCCACACATGCACACACCGGAAAAGCAGTGAATGGTGGAGAGGGCTCAGTCTCCTGCCTGGGGGGAGGGCTAGGTCCTAACCCACCTGTCCTGGAAAAGATTCCGAACTGAAAGTCCTTGTATCTTGTTACATGACTTGATTTCTCATTGGATCCCCCACTTAATCAGGATTACCTAAGCAACTACACTTGTTGTAATCTTATTGGTTGACCATGGTTTTGTCCATTTTGCGATTTCTCATTGTGCCAATCCTACCTAAGTGACTTTGCTTGCAGTGTTACTGGTTGACTGTAATTTTGTTCCATCTTAAACCCACCTCACCTCAGGGATTTGATTTATACAAGCCCCCTGGAAAGTGAGGTGAGTAAATATTCCACTTTTGGGCTCCCCTTCTGTCCCTCTTAGGTGAAGCTTTCTTTCTCAGTAAAGTTTTCTTACTCTTAAACTCCGTCATTCCTAAAATTCGCCCTTCAGTTTTAGAGAACATGGACTTGCATTTCAGGTAACTAGCAGACTGGGACCTAGACTTGCTTCCCTGTATCAGCCCTCCCCCAATAATGGAGTATTTACTTTGTATTTCAAGAAGAAAGCTTGTTTTTATCCCCCTCCCTCCAATAATGATGTATTTATTTCATATTTCAAGAAGAAAATATCCTAAACATCCAAGAGTGGTGAATAGCTTTATATATCTCTAATACTGTAGAGGTGTACTGAATGGATTCTGAAATAATTTATCATATTTTAGTTAAATGAGTTCTCTCTGGATTAAATATCCATGTTCCCTACTGGAGTTTGAGCTGAGACATATATTAATTGCTGAATGAATCTGTTTTATTAAGGATGCACTCCCAGGTGCTCCAAACACTTTTCTACAAATAAAAACCCATCTCAACAATATTTTGAAGTTTTAAAAATTAGGCAACTAAGCAGGCCTTCTGGAGATATGACCTCTCTGCAGAAAGGTCTCTCTGCATTTAGCAGAGAGGGACAGAGAGGTCCGAGGCCTGGTGAGAAATGTGGGGCTCCAAAGCCCACCGTTTGGGAAAATTTCACTTAGTAGTTAATTACAAAACAAACAAATCCTCATCTTGTTCCAATTAAGAAGCTAAGTGGGTAAAATTTACATGTAAGGAGAGAGAAAAGGGGGCCACCCAGAGGGAGACCTTCGTGTACCTTCAGTCCGAGATCACCTTGTGTGGCTTTGCACCATTTTGTAGAAATGTGAACCTCAGGACATCAGCGATGTTTAGTGTAACACGAAGCTGATTTCTTTCCATCTCAGAAATTTTGACATAATTAGCTGGGGACATTAGACCAGCAACTGGAGAAGGAACTGCACAGATCTGTGACAGTATTCTGAAGAAAATGTCCTGAATTTCTGGTCTAAAGATATGCACAGGAAAAATATCCCAGCATCCCTGTGCTATGACTTTTTTTTTTTTTTTTTTTTTTTTAGACAAGGTCTCGCTTTGTAGTCCAGGCTGGCCCTGAGCTCAGCCTCCAACTCACATCACAGCAATCCTCCTGCCTCTGCCTCCCGAGTGCTGGGATGACAGGCGTGAGCCACCACGCCCGGCACTGTGGTATGTGGTACTGGTTGCTGCTGGGCGTGAGTCTCTACACCCAGTATTGTATGTGGTTAGTGGGGATCGAACCCGGGTCCTTGCGCTTGCAAGACAGGCGCCGGAACCACTGAGCTATATCCCTGGCCCCCTGTGCTGTGTCTTTTTGGTGGATTAATATTCTTTAGCAGGGGGTTCCCCAGAAGATGAGGACCCCCAAAAAGGGTTTCTGATAAGGACAAAGGTGAGAGTGGGAAGCGTGTCCCAATTTTGTCTCAAACATTTAGGTAATTCTAGGAAAAGATGACATCAAGTCAACTTTGAGGGGAAAGAGCCTCCTTCAGAAGGGACTGCTCTTGGAGTGGGGAAAATTAAGGTGCAGCATGAAACATACCAAATGAGAATTCATTTATTCACTCAGTCAATGTATGAAAGTACATACTACGTATTAGGACTTGTTGGAAATACACTGGCTAATAAATCTAGTAGCTTCAGTTGCCTAGTTGGGGAAACAAACAATATGGAATAAACACATACAAAAAATGTCAATACATTAGTCAAACTAGCCTGGACTTTGCTGTGATGATTAAAAAAACTTTAACCTTTCAAAATCTCAGAAGGAATGTTTTAAGTCCTACCCCCGTGATGCACCTCTCCTCCATCTGTACCTCTGCTCTCCAGAACGTGTGGCCTTTGAATCACTGAAAAAGAGGACCAAGAGGCAGTTGAATGATATACTTAAGAGCCAGGATAGGAAGTGAGGTGCTCCACCTCTGCCTGCGTGCTGTTGGAATGACCTCCATCCCTTCTTGGCCTTGAGGAGAACTAAGAAATGTGGGAAACACGCCTGTATTTGTTGAGCAGTCATAGTGGCTGACACGTATAGTGATAGATGCTGAGACACCTCAACTGCCAGAACCCTTACCTTCTCTTAGGCTCAACCTGGGAAGCAAGTGGCTTTGAGCATCCTCTTCATGCCTGCGGTGGTGGCAGTGATTTTGATTAACCTTTTCCCCAGTCCACCTGCTCTCTGAGTACAGACACAATTACGAGGCACTTGTTCTGACTCACGTACAAATCTACCAGGGCACAGCTACTGATTGATTGTTTTTCTCTCCTTTAAACTCTCAAGTCTCACTCTGTCTCCCATGCAGTTCTGTGTACCTACCGGGTCTATAGACTCTTTGTAGATGTTTGTGTATAGCTTGTGATCGCTGAGCCTGAATTAGATACTCCTTTAATAGGCAAGAGCAGATGAGTAACTCTTTCATCTGCACCCAACAGATTCCTTCCTGCCTTTGCTGATCATGTAGTTTCTGGCTAAAAGCAATCTCACTTTTTCATCTGTCTTCCGAGGTCCCACTGATATCTCTCAACCTGACATAAGCTTTTGAACCTTCAAACACACTGAATACTACAACTACATGTTTTCAGATCCTTTTTTACCCAAAAGATTATATGCCTCTTGCAAGACAAAAGAGACTCCCTCATCTTAATAGTTTCTCCAGTGACTTCAAGGGACTTTGCGTGAAGAAGTAGCTCTCTCTCGAGCCTCCCAAGGCCACTAAGCCCCCTCCCTTTGTGACTCTGGAGAGAGCTGCACTGTGACATTGCCCTTAAACTTGAGCAGCCCCAGAATACACGGAAACAAGACTAGAGACACAACACAGGCCCTAAACTAAGGGAAGATAACCTGTCAGCTGGCCATTTGGGCTTCAAAACTTGTGAAAACTGGGTTCAAATTCCAGCTTTACTGTTGCTGACTGGGTGATCACACATGAACTGTCACTCTTTTCTGAGTCCTTGATGGCTCGTTAGACAAACCCATAGCAGGGTGGGTGGCTCACGCCTGTCTTCCCAGCACTCGTGAGGCAGAGGCAGGAGATTGCTGTGAGTTCGAGGACAGCCTGGGCCACACAGTGAGTTTAGGACCAGACTGAACTACAAAGCGAGAAAAGGAAAGGAAAGCACATAGCATTTCCGTGGTGCAGTTATGATGAAAAGTTCTCTGTTCTTCTGTAAGAAAACCCTTCAGAGTGGTGAGATTGCTGTGTTTTTCTTCTCCGACTCTATTTACTCCACGTTGTGGGTTCCTTTTTGCTTCTCTGGATGTTTCTCTTTAGTTGTATCAATGGTGACCACTGATTCTTTCTAGTTCTTGTTATCTCCAAAGAAATGCCTTTGACTAAGTTATGCATATAAAACATGCTCTTGTAGAGTTTTCTCACCAGAATACTATAAAGATGACCAGCCTGCTTTGGTCTTAGACCCTTATGGGTATCTATCCAACTTGGACCTTCACGGGAGGGTGTCATGGCCCCTGCACTTCTTTTTAAATAAAATGATTATGTAACTAGCAAGTATGGAGTTTTTAGTGCTTGATAAATATTCACTGAAAATATGATGGTGGGATCTTTCATTGAGCCTACCTTCATGGTTGGAACACCCAGGGATCAAACAACTAGCAGAGAAATCTTTTTGCAGTTTTTATTGGGCATATAAATCACATACGTATCTTATTAAAACTTCACATTCTAATCCATCAGGTCTGGAGCCAGACTTGCATTCCCAAGAAGCTCCCAGGAGCTGCTACTAGTGTAAACTCAGGCTACTCTTTAAATAGCAAGATATCAAGCCCCGAGTCATTGACTAGCCCTCCTCCCTAATGATCTACATGTGTGCTAGTGGCCAAACCTGGAACATAGATGACATATTATGCTACTGCTAACTTCATGAAGATTGAGAAAACAGCGCATCAAATGAAACTAGGCTTCAAGCAACAAAAATGAAAGAGCGTGGCCACCTGCCTCGCTAGATACTCACTGAGCAATTGAGTGCACCTCTTTTTTAAAACGGTGAGTTCTTTAAAGGCAAGTGCCTCATTTCTATGACCTTGTGTGCCCAACATTTAGTAAAGTGCTTGGCCTGTTCCCCAGTAGATGGTCAATGAATATTTGTTGAACAGAAATGAAATTCTCTTTGGTATACCCTAAAATGTCTAGTGCACACAGCCGGCACTCAATAAAAGCTTGTTGAATGAATTAATAAAGATGGAAAGAAGTAATGAATGTGGTCCTGTGCAGAGGAACAGATTATTTCGTATCAAAATGACCTGAGCAAGATCGTCTCCTAGGGCTAGATGGGCACAGAGGGAGTAACACTGGTGTAGACAACATCTTTGGAAGTGAGTAGGCCTCAGCTGACAATCCAAATTGGTCTGGGTACCATCTGGTGCTAAGATGGAAACATTTCTCATGCTCACTAATGAAGAACTCAGGCTGGCTTTCGGGAGCACCGGGTCAAACCAGGGAGTGCAAAGGGGCAAGCGTAGAAGCGGCCCATGGTGTGCAGACTCAGGCTGCCACCCCTCCTCCTCATGGCCAAGAGTGTGTCTTATAGAAAACGAATTCAAGCTCCAGGGAGCAGCTCCTAGCCTTGTGAGGAACCCACCAGGGAGTGCCCGACTCTGAAGCTGGACCAAATGAAAGGCTTCTTTTCTGTGTTTGGCTCATAAAGGAAGCCGGTGGCTGGAATCCACCAACTCCCTGCAATCTCTGACAGCAGAGCAGCTCGGAGGGCTGCAGTCAGGCAGGGAGACAAACGAAGGAGAAACGCTGCCAACACTGCTAACAAAGGCCTGCTCGCACTGCTGGAGTTACAGGGGATGTAGCCTAGGAGTTTTGCTTTCAGGAAAAAAAACATTTGGAGCCTGAGATGGAGAGGACAGAGTAGAATTATTATTCCTCATGAGGAAAACTGGGGAAAACTGGGAAGCAACCCTAAAAGAGGAGTGTGCTCACAGACCTGACAAATTTCCTCTAGGCTGCTTGAAAGCACGTTTCCTTCCCTTCAATCTTCACACACTCTTCTACAAAGTAAGACCCTCTTAGACATCCTGAGAGAAAGATCAGGGAGCTTATTTTGGTCCCTCTTGTTTCTTTTTTGCTTTCTTTCTTCTTTTCCCCCTCTCATCAGTTCTGTGTCTGGAATAGACTAAGCAAACAATATTCAGAGACACCAAGAATGCTATAAACCATTCTCTGAATTTAGTGATTACTCCACACTGAATTTTGAGAGTAGTAATAAGTACAGCTAAGCATCCCTAACTGCAAAGTCCTAAATTCAAAACGCCCCACTATCTGAAATTTTTTGAATAGCTTGTCAGCATGGAAGGAGTCTCTGATTTCAAATTTTCATCTTAGAAGTGTCCAATCAGTAAAAGTCATGCAAAAATTCCCCAAACTTGAAAACTCCAAAATCTGAAAGAGTTTTGGGCCCCACCGTTTTGGGTAAGGGACATTCAACCTGTGATAACGAATAATACCACGTGGTTTTGGACCCCTTATCAAGTGACAAGAACCACTTGCAGCACTTTAAGTCAGTGAATCACAATCCACTCCATGGGGGAGGGGCTGCCGTAAGAATCATTAACATTTTACATATGAGGAAATTGTTTTAAAAAAAGGAAAACCAAGCAGCTACTACAAGACCTCTCAGAAAATAAACCATGAACCCTAGACTGAAAGTCACCTGGGCTGTTTCCAGAGGCTACATTAGACACCTTGCTGTTTTGCTCCTGGGAAAGAAAGTCAACTTGCTGGATCAATCACCAGTAACCCCTCCATCCCAGCCTGCCCTTCTCATGCGGTGGGCACACTGCCCGCCTTTCACTGGTTTTGTCCCTGGAAGCCACCTCTCTATCATTTACCTTGATCTTGTGCTCTGAAGTCATTTCTTAAGCAAACTTGACAAAGGCTCCTGGATACACAAACCAACAGCCTGGTCTGGTGTCCGAGTCCCAGAGCTCTGGGAAGGAAGATACAACCTCCCCTCCCCTTCCCTTCTCCTCCCACACTCTTACTTTGCTCTCACTCAGCCTGCACTGTGTCTTATTTTCCTGTTAATGCCAAGCACCTATTTTCCACAATGGATGTATTACCTTGATCATCTTCATTCTGCTATCTTAAACTATGTCATTAATTTCAAATTTCATACCAATGTCTCCAGCATTCAGAATGGCTCAAAAAATAGTCAGTAAAGAAATGTCATCTGGTATCCCAGGCAGTGTAGCAAAGATATTGAGGGAGGAAAGGAATAAACAAATAAAACTATTCTTTATTTTCCTTGTATTCTGATCCCAGCAAGTCACAAAGGATTAAACTCCCTGCATCTAAGAAATGCTGAGATGGGTAACAGCACATGTGTTGGGAGGACTTTAAGGACCTGAGACAATTGCCAAGAAATTGGGGTCCATGATTGATTGAGATGCTCACTTCCTACTGAGACATCTCCCCAACGACTCTTTGTCTGGGGGCACTGACCCCAAGGACCTATTTAGGAAGGATGTGCCAGTCGAGATTTTCAGAAGTGACACTTCCATTCCTATCAAGAGGGAAAGGAAGAGGACTCTGCAAATGGCACTTCTAGATGCCCCATAACTACTCACACACTCACAAAGACCTAGGAAAACAGAAACAAAGCATATCATCTGCTCTAAGTACTGACAGCCTAAGCAGTTGCCAGGTGTCGGTCGTTTACAGCTGGAAGTCAGAGTTTACCTGGATATGTCTTCCAGCTGCTACTCTGTTTTCAGTGCAGCCTCCCTGTCTGCTAGTGAGTCCTCTACCTGACCTGCTCATGTGCTATCTTTCATCCAACAGAAGGGCGTGATAAAGAAAGCCTGGACTCTGAAGTCAACAGTCCAAAGCTTGTTTTATGACTGGTTACCTGTGAGGTGGTAGACATATTGTTTCATCCTCCTTTTGATGAGCTGTCACCAAAATGAAATGAGGCACCATAGGCAAGAAATTAAAGGAGCTCAGGTGAACACAATATTGAGCCTTACTCTTAGCATCCTGCACTTTCTTTCCAAACCTCCCATTTTCTTTTTTCCTCTTTTTTAATGACTTCTGTTTAGGAATCTTTGTGATTTCTTTTGAACTGCTTACAGCTATTTTTTTTTCTAAATTCCTAATTCATTTCCGGTTTCAAGTTGGAAGCAAAGGGAAATGGAAGCACAAAAAGGTCTTCATCCCGGAAGTTATAAAAAGGGGAAGGCCTACAGATTGGTCAAGGCCCAAAAGGGGGTAAAACAGTGTTGAGATCCCCTAAGTCTGGAGACATCATCTGGGAGTACAACTTACTAGGAAACACATCAAATCAGTGTTTCCTGCATTCAGAAGATACTTTTGACTCAGGGATCATAGCAACCTTGAGCGCTTTTCAAGGATAAGCCATGCAGCACTGTGTATTTCAGAGAAAGAAGAAGAAAAGAGGCTCTACAGCATTTCCTAACCCTTTCCCCTCTCTCTGGACTGTCACCGGGATCCTGCGGACTCCTTGGAAGGAACCTGGCTAGTTTCTTAACATCTTTTCTACTTACTCTCATGAATATTTTTCATGATGGCCTCCTAAGGACTCATTCATGTTACCAGGAAACCAGCTTTTTGCTTTTGCTTTACTTGGGTAACCAGAAAAAGAATACTGAAAAAAAAGAAAAGACAAGAACAGGCAAGCAAGCTACAGGTATCCTCAGGTTGGGCCTGGATTCAGGAACTTCTCGGTTCTTTCCCATACCACATTTGCCTGTTTGCAACCTGAGGAATGAGAAATACAGATGTAACACAGAATTGTGCGCGAAGAAGACAGATAACACGGGAGGCTCCAGGACGAAAAGCTCAGTCACATCTGGATGGAAAAAGGAACCAGCAGGGAAAGCTTTATGATGAAGGTACTCTGGGGGTTAGATACTAAGTGTGAACAAGATTTTTTGAGGAAAATGAAAGGTAGAGCAACCCAGTTGTCTGAGTACCACACCAACCAAGCACAAGCAAGAAAATATGAGCTACATGTTTGAAAGAGTGAGTAATTCAGTTTGGAAGGAAAGAGTAACTCTGTACGGGGATGATGGATGGAAGAGTGGAAAAAATTGTACATTATACATTGTGAAACAGAAAATGCTCAAAGTAAAATAGGATGAAGGGGGAGAAATAATGAGATTATAACAAAAAAGTAAGGAAACAAATTTCATGTATATGGGGGGGGTGGTAGGGTGGGTAGGGCTATGGGAAAAAAACGAGAATTAAGTTGTGTCTTATACTGGTACAAATCCCCATTATGGAATGCAATCATGATGCGTGTATGCAATGTACCAATAAAGATTTAAAAAAAAAAGAGTGGAAAAGTTCAGAGGAAAGGGGGCGTTTCAGTTAAAAATTTCAACAGCAGAAAACCACAGGGCAGCTAATGTGCTGAATGCAACCTAGTGTAGGGACCGATCTTCAGAACACCTATTCATTCATTAATATTTTCATAGAGACATTATTCTATCCTTTCACTAAAACTCCTAACTTCTCCCCATCTTCTCATTGGAGAGGAGAATGACTGATATCGAAGACAGAAGGAAACTCGGGACTATTTAGTTCATTCTTCCATTTTATTGATAAGAAAACTGAGACTCTCAAATGTCTTAAGTCACAACTCCAGGCTTTCCTGCCTCACCGAGGTATTTCCTGAATGAAATGGGTCTTTCGTGTTCTCTCCTCTCTCTCTCTCCTTTCTTAAAATAAAGATCTAGTTTGCTCATTAGCCTTGTGAGCATACTTTGGAAACATGCCTGTTTTGTGATAGAGTAATGGCTTTGCTAAACAGCAACTTCCTTTAAACCACTTTCCTTTTAAAAAGTCAAAAGTCTACTTGGCTCACCTCCAAAGATTCTTGGAATAGTAACTCAGTGGGCTACCCAAAGATAATGTTCAGGCAGCACACTTTATGCTCTGGAACAGAGGGAATAAGGAGTGACCCACTAATAAAGCATGATAATTGGGTGGAGTCATGTCCCAAAGCCTTTGAAAATAAACTATTCAATGCCAGCTGATGCTTCCCTGTGGTAGGTTAGATGTTAATGGACTCAGGTCAGAAGACTGGAATTAAGTCTTAACACTGGTCCTTTCAAATCTAAAAATATTTTGATGGGGTTTTATATTGAAATTAATACAAATCTACATTTAAAAATTATAGGCTCTCGACATGATGAAACCCATATATAACACCATGTCATAGCAATTAGATAATATTAGAAGTGTTTGCACTGAATTCTGATTGCTCTGTGTATTTAGTGGTTTGAAACAACATGCACCATTATCTTAAAGAGACGAGCGTGGGATCGTTAAGTTCTGTGCCGTGTTCCACAAGGCCAAGATCAAGGTACTCACGTGTTCATCTACAGCTCAGACCCTCTCCCAAGCTCCTTCAGGTCGTCATTAGCAAAGTCCAGTGGCTGAAGTCCTTGATCCTTCCTGGGGATCACCGGGGAGCTCTCTCTTTGAGGCTGACCTCAGATCCTGGCTGTCTTCTCCTCCGTACTCTGTTCACAACATGGGTTTTGCTTTTCTTCCACGTCCACCACACAGCAGAGAAAGTGGTTTCTTCTTTCCTTTAAGCTTTCAGTTGACCAGGCCAAATCTTCCAATGGTCATGCTCTACTAGACTAACTCAAATATACCTGATTATGGACTTATATCAGTTACATCAGTACGGATTATAAAGTCACATCGGTACAATTTGCCATAAAAATACGTATTTGTGGGAATGATGCCCCGCCTTCCAGTGCCACTTATACCCACAGGGAGGAGATACAAGGATCTGTGCACCAGGGTGCAGGAATCTTAGGGATCACTACAGATTGTTCTCTATCTCAGTGTGTACGTACCCTTCCAGACCATGAGCCTCTGTGGAACAGGAAGTAGCATTGAATTAACAGAAGAAAGAATTACTCAGGCTTTTAAATGTTTGTGTCTGGTGATGCTGAGACACTCTGGCAACAATTGTCACTAAGCATAGATTTCCACAAATAATGGGAAGTTTGTAACAATGATTTGCCAAGGCAGCCAACATTTTTAGGAAGAAAAATTTCATAAAGTCAATGCAGTGACTAATTCCCTCTCCGAGCTAGCCTATTCACCAGTAAGTATTTATCAAGCACTAACCTTTTAGGCACTGAACTACATGCTAGACAAAGGAGGACAAAACTGAAGAGAAATAAGCATCATCTGTTTTCTCAAGAAGCATTGGCATAGTGGGGAAGAAGAATCCAAAAACACATAAAATAATTTTAAACAATATAAGACAGTGTAATTAATATAACTTGAGTCACAGAGAAAGAGAGTACAGACATTTATGAAAGTAGGAGATCAAGATGGGCTGAAGTAAGAAGGCAGATTTTGGGCTGGGGATTTAGCTCAGTGGTTCTGATGCCTGCCTGGCAAGTGCAAGGACCTGGGTTCCATCCCCAGTAACCACATGCAACAGTGCTGGGCATGGTGACTTACATCTGTAATCACAGCACTCGGGAGGCTGAGGCAGGAGGATTACTGAGTTCGAGGCTGAGTTCAGGGCCAGCCTGAACTATAAAGCAAGCCCCTGTGTCAAAGAAACTAAAGAAGAAGAGGAAGAAGAGGAAGAAGGAGAAGAAGAAAAAGAAGAGGAAGGAGAAGAAGAAGAGGAAGGAGAAGGAGAAGAAGAAGAAGAAGAAGAAGAAGAAGAAGAAGAAGAAGAAGAAGAAGAAGAAGAAGAAGAAGAGGAAGAAGAAGAAGAAAGAATTTTAAATCATTTTAATTCTCCATAGCTCTGTGGGAGAGATTAGACTTGGCCCATTAGAAAAGCGAGCTCCGAAAGATTTTGATCTGTCACACAAGGGAAGTAAGTGTGAAGCGGAGGTGGGGGATGGATGGAGCAGAAAAGGCTGAGATTGTGAAGGTAGCCTAAAAATTCAGTGTGCTAATTCAGCACAGTACACTTTACACAATAAAGCAGGATTTGGTCAAGGATTTGACTTGATATGGTGAATAAAAGAGAGTTGAAATCTATGGTTTTAAATTTAGGTGGCTATGGCAGAGGTTGAAGGGTGCACATCAAATCCATCCCTTCTTCCTTTTGGACAAATAACTAGACCATATTTCTCAGTTTTCCAGCAAGTTACATGTGGCTCTGGTGTTGAGATCTAGCCAACAGGACTGTACGGTGCTCGAACATCTGGATTGCCATGTCTGGGCTGGAGACAATCTTCAGGTGCCAAGGGAGTCCAAAGGGAAGGCAGCCCGGAAGACTTCTTCCACGCTACCCTACTAAGAAAAGAAAAAACTGACCCCAGTTGAGTTTGAAACACTACACAGTTTTGCAAGTTTATTTTAGGAAGCAGACTACTTTATCACTGACCTAGAACATTGTGGCCCTAATAAGAGATATAAGGGGCTGGGAGAAAACCACGTCTACATGATAGTTGATAGTACAGTGGAGTCCAAGCCCAAGAGAAAGGACTCCATAGGAAAGAGAGAATAGTTATGTGGAAACTAAAGTTTGTGAACACCATAGGATAAACTATTTTCTTGCAGTCTCTTCTCAAGGCTGCTCTTGCACTCACTTGAGAAGAAAATGAGAGCAAGAGGTGAGGACTCCAGGAGTGTTCATGAAGGAGTGCAAAAGGGCAGGAGAACTAGTAAAGAACTATGGCTTTGCATATACAATTCCACCGCAGATTTAGTGTCTGATGCATCTCACACTGCTTGACACTGGAGAAGCTCCAGATGACAACACTGTCCTTAACTTAGGGACAGTTTGCAGTGCAAACTAGGGACCAGTGCCCTGTGGTTCAACTTTGTCATATCCACTTCATACCCTTTAACACTCAAAGTTGTCCTAAACAAGAACTGCTAGTATCATCCTGCCTGCTTTTATTTGACTAAAAATTAGTTCATCCACATTAGAATCTTTCAACTGGACTTAGCATATCTCCCTTTTAGCAGTAATGTAAGAGTAGTATGATTGTCAGTGGAAGTTCCAACAACATTTTGGTTGATTTTTTTTTTTCTCACAAAACTGTTCAAAGTAACTGGCTTTTATTAGCATTACACAGGAACATCTCATAGCCCCTCATACTAAAAGAAATATACAAAACCTACCCTCCACACTGAACTGAACTGTACAGCAGTAATTTTATGAAAGAATGGTGAGTTATGGGCCATTCACAATTTAAAAGTAAAACTTTAATACATAATTGTCTGTTGTTTTGTTCTGAGTTAAGGAAACAAACACAAGTTATTTTGCTGCTGTTGTTAATATTCATGGGTGGCCTTATTTACAGGAAAAAAACAAGAAAATTCAAAGCAACAGAACTACCTTTAAATTGAGTATCACTAAGGCCTGGCTGTGTCTCAGTGATAGACTGCTTGTGTCACATGCATGAGGTCTTGTGTTCAATCTCCAGTACTTCCAAAAAAGAAATAACAATTAAATGTCATTGGCAAAAAAAGAATAAGTTTGAGTGGAGAGTAAAGATTTTAGTCACTTCTATTTTTAAACTGGAGTAAGATATTTGTCACTGATTCAGAAAATACTAATCAAAAGGAGAAACACTCAGCAGGAGAGAGGACCTGCCTAACCCTAACCCTCAGGTAGACACTCCATAATGCCCCTTGCCTGATCCTCCCATTCTCTCCCTACTGCAATGTCATCCACGGCTGATGACGGACATCCTATTTCACTAAGTTGAGTAGGAAGAAAAATTGCAAAAGGATAGGGTTTTTTTTTTTTTTATGTTCCATCTGCATAATACTGAAGAAATGGATGCTTGAGAATGGATCCAGTCAGAAGACTCAAGAATATTAAAGCAAATAAGTTAGATAAGTGATAGAATAGTGCTGCCCAAACTAGTGAATTATGTGAGATATTTGCTCTCTTTTGACAATTTTTTTACACTGTGCAAAGACAGAAGTCCCTGACATAGATGAAACTCCTTTTGTTCTCTTTGTCACGCAGTACACCATTTCCCCTCTCTCCGTTTTTTTTACACAATGTAACTTCTCTCCAACTTTCAGTTAAACATAATAACAATAGTAGAAATGACTCAATGATCTTTCTCATTTCCTAAGCCTTTTCAACCACTTTAGGCCCTACTCTAATGCAAATCAAACTTGGGTGGATTGTACATTACCTACTGAAAAATAGTTTCAATTAGAAATTTAATTACACTGTCTTGAGGAAATGGAAACGACAGTTTCTTTGAATTTCATACACTATGGAAACCTCCAAAGTGCTATAAATCTGCTAATTGATTTCTGTACCTGTTATGTTTGATTAGGTGTATTTTATTGTCTTCTTGGTTTTAATTAACCCTGGGCTTGTCAAAATGCTGCCAATGACAAAGGATATATGATAAAGTGTGATAAACTCTATTAACAGAGGCTGACTTTTGTCAGTAATTGCTCTCATGCACAAGAGTTATTAGAAATTAGCACACAGAAAAAATAGAAATTGTACTTTGGGTAATAGTATTTATTGGCAGCCATAAATCTATGGATGGCCCCCTATATACTGATGATAAGCAAATGTGAGTGA
>PVIR01001625.1:102141-118992 GCA_004026965.1 Petromus typicus | reverse complement strand
TCCTCCTGCCTCTGCCTCCCGAGTGCTGGGATTACAGGCGTGAGCCACCACGCCCGGCACTGTGGTATGTGGTACTGGTTGCTGCTGGGTGTGGGTCTCCACACCCAGTATTGTTATGTGGTTACCGGGGAATCGAACCCGGGCCCTTGCGCTTGCGAGACAGGCGCCGGAACCACTGAGCTAACTCCCCGGCCCCTAATCTTTCTGTTAATGGATCCCAGTAAACTTTTCATTCATCAACCACACATGTCCATTTGATTCTCAGAATTTGCATAGGCCATGCCCCACTGTCCACACTGCCTGATGTACATGTCAAACCCATATTCTTCTTGAAAATCCCAACTTCATTGTTACTGGCTCTGAAATGCTCTTTTCCTTTTCATCTGTGTTGTGTTCCAGTGCCCCAAAAGATGTGACAGAGCCCTCTGCACAAGTCCTCTATGATGACAATAAGAATTCAGCAGAACAGTTAAGGATGAACAGCAGAACAGTTAAGGACTTTCTTCTGGGAAAGTAGGAAGAGGCAAGATCAGTCAAGGAGTACAGATAATAGTTCAAAAAACAGATTTTCAACTAAGCATCATGCCAAGCTGTTCTCATAGAGGCCAGTAGGAATCCCAACATCTCTGGCATAGCCTCAAAGGATTTATTAACACAGGACAAAACAACCACTGTTTCCTCTCTGGAGTACTTCCTTCAGGTCCTGACAGCTTGCAACCTCTTCTGCTGCTCCTTTCCAACTGCTTTATTCATCCTACTCCATCTGCTATCCTCAGTGACTCCTCTTCCTTCTCCACTATTCTCTGAGCACTTTCACAGCTCCTTGTTTACAGCATCCACCTGTCTTTGAATCTAGGTGGCAGCTTTAGAAATTTTGTCTATCTTCTCTGGATGTTTGCAAGACACCTCCATTTTACATTCTGTATAGTTCTCTATTTCTCATCTAACCATAGCTCTTCCTCTCTTCCCTCAAGATACCCAGTGCAGCCACTAGCAGGTCTGTCTTCCTTGTTCCACAGGATAAAGGCTGTGTGTATCCCAGACTCTTCATTTAATTATAAATCTCCACTTCTACTTTGAGAGCAGATCTTCATAGCACCAACTTTCAAATGTTTTTCTAATTACTTTTCACCTACTCCTTGTTTGTACCCTAGTCAAAGGCCAATACCTGTTCTGTGTATCATAATCATTTATGTTAACAAAAACTGCTGCTTTTATAGAATGGCTGCTTCACATAACACCAGTACTAACAAGAGACATAACTAGAGTGCCTCTGAAGAGAGTTCCTACATTATGTACTATGACACAGAAGTCACCACCAAGGCCCACACCATGCTCTTTAGCATAGTTCAAATAATACACACATTTTCTTCCATTATGCCAGGGCTCTGCACACATGTCACTTCTGAGTGAAATTCCCTTCATGAAGAATATGCAAGACCCATGTGCTCATTTTATTCAGATCTCTACCAAATGCTAATGTTGACACTGTAGAGAAACTTTTACTGGTCATGAGATCTGATCAGGAAAGAGAGGAAGAAGAAGACACAGAGAGTTCATCCATCATTCTGAGACACTAAATGAGACACCCTAGAGCATTTCAGTTTTAAGAGAATTATTGACAGTCTGATCCCTTCATCCCTTCTGTGTTTTGCAGCACAGGAGATGAACACAGCCGAGGGAACTGGGGTCACATGGACCTGGTGGCTGCACTGCAGTGGGTCAAGGACAACATCGCCAACTTTGGAGGAAATCCAGACTCTGTGACCATCTTTGGAGAGTCAGCAGGAAGCATATGTGTCTCTGTTCTTGTAAGTTTTCTTGCACCAGACCTCAATCCTAGACTTGATGTGTTCTAACTAGAGCTTCTTGGAGAGCAGCCAGTCAGCCATGTCTGACATAGATTCATTGCTGCTTTTACTCAGTGCTCAGATTGCATAGTGAACAACCAAAGCCCATTTCTTCTTTTCTTGCAGGCTCTTTAGACTCAACTTAATACCCTTGGACTAATACAATTTTCAACTTCCCTCTGTATTACTCTTATATCCATGTAATTTTGGTTTCTTTGTTCTTCTTGTTTTTTTAACAAAAAATCTTATAATTTATTTTATAGGTACATTTTATATATACAATATAATCAGATTTAATATTGAGAATTTATACTTGAAAATGCCACATCTTGATTTTCACTTTTCCCCTTTCTTCTGCCTGGTCTGTAAGCCCTGCCCCTATATACATAAACTTTGTTTCTGTTTTTTGTTTTTTTTTTTTGTTTTTTTGTTTTTTTTGTGTTTTTTTTGAGACAGGGTCTTGCTTTGTAGTTCAGGCTGGCCCTGAGCTCAGCCTCAAACTCACAATTCCCCTGTCTCTGCCACCCAAGTACAGGGAATACAGGCCTGAGCCATCATGCCTGGCACTGTGGTATGTGGTACTGATTGCTGGTGGGCATGAGTCTCCATGCCCAATATTGTATGTGGTTACGGGGATCAAGCTTGGGCCCTTGTGCTTGCAAGACAGGCAATGGAACTACAGAGCTAAATCACCAGCCCATTTGTTCCCTTTTTTCAACTATCACCTTTTTTAACCACCCACCTTTTTCCTTTTCTTTTTGCATATTTTCTTCTTATTTGACATTATGTACTATACATGGTGGCATTCATTTACACCTATGGTTCTTTATGCTAGAGAAAAAGTTATGATATTTAAGCATCTATGTCCTATTAATTTCACTTATGAGTACAAATATAATGGTAAAAAACTTCATAGGAAAAGGTAAAGAATTTGACATCCAGATTAGAAAGGCATACAGGAATCCAAATGGCCATGATATAAAAAAAATCTATTCCTAGGCATACAATTATCAAGGTTCTAGAAATCCAACAGAAGAAGAAAATATTGAAAACATTTTTTTAAAAAAGGAATCATTAAAAGAAAAAGAAACCCCATCAGAATCACAGCAGATTTCTCAGTGCAAATACTTAAGTCAAAGAGAGCCTGAAGTATTTCAAGCCTTAACCAAAAACAACCTCCAGCCTACACTAATGTTTCCCACAAAACTGTCTTTCAAAATCAATGGAGATGTAAGATAATTCTATGACAATGGACACAAGTATCTTCACATATACAAAACCTGCACTCTGAAAAATTCTAAACAACATCCTAGGGAAAGACAAAGAATGTCACAATCCCTTGAGACCTACAGAGTGAACTCATTGGGCAAGGTAAGAAACTAAAGGAAAAAGGGGAAAAAAATAAAAGCGCAAAACCCAGCAAAACATCATGTCAGGGCTAAATCAACGCATAGCAATTAAAACCATAAATGCCAATGGCTTCAGTGTGTCAACTGAGTGACAACAACTGCCTGAATGGTTTAAAAAACAAGATCCATCAGTATGCTATATACAAGAAACACACCTAATTTAGAAAAAAAAAATACATGGAGTGAAAGTAAAACAATGGAAAACAATACCCCATGCAACAAGAAATCTGAAAAAAAGGCAGGAGTTGCTGTTGTATTTGCAGACAAAGTAGAATTTAAATCCAAACTGACTAAGGGAGACAACGAAGGACAGTACATCTTCCTACAGGGAACCACCCAAGAGGAAGAGATGACAGTTCATAAATATTCATGCACCACATTCTAGTGCTCCCCAAAATGTAGAACAAAGATGAACAGACATGAAAATCCAGAAAAGCACTAAAAGAATAGAAATAGGTGACCTCAATATCCCACTGACACACAGAGACAGATAGAAAAAAAAATCAACCAAGAAGTACTTCAGTTGAACCAAATGTTTGAACAAATGGTCTTCCTAATCATTTTAACACTAAAGCTCATCTTACTTCCCTTGAGTAGTCAGCATGGACATAAGTGATATGAAGGAAGATTAAGAATATGACTTGATCCCTTAGAGCATGCAGAGCCTTTTTCTAAAGTGTCCTGAACATTTCTTCATGCCTAAGAGGTAGGATAACTGTCTCTAAGAGAGTCAGGAAAATTGTGTTGGGAGAGACAGGTGAGCAGAAGGGGGAAGGGAAATTGAAGTAAAAAGTAGGGGATGGAGGGCACAGGAAGTCTGAGACATGAATTTAAACTAGTCTTGAAGTGTCTTGCATTTATGGGAAATAGGTCTTGGAGAATAGTAACAGACAACATACAGGGTGTTGTAAACCAGAGGAAATTAAGCAGACACTCACTGTTAAATCATGTCATCCCTATTTTTGTATTTTTATGTGACACATTGGTTTCACCAGCGATATATAGGTGGTGTTGCAGATTTTTTATGCAGGGATAAAAATACTGAAATGAAATGTTCATCCATATTTTCACTCTCCATGAACAGTCACTAGGGAAACACTGGGCATGTGTTTGCATAGTATTTTCTTTTGTTATTCAAATCTTTATTGGTACATTATGAATACACAACACCATTGCATTCAGCATTGAGAGATTGTACTAGAATATGACACTACTTGATTCTCATTATTTTCCTATTACCCTACCTATCCTACAACTCCTCATCTATCTATATATCTATGTATCAAATACTCACTCAATGGATAACGATTCTAGTTCTTACTTAATGAATATTTTACATAGAAAAAATTATAAATAAAGGAATTTCTGAGGAGAACTTCTTGCTGAAAATGAAAAGTTGTCTTTCCACATTGTACTTTTTTCTATGGTCACAATCCTCACACTCTCAGAACTATCCCCTCTTCTGTGCTCTGGCTCCATTGCTATAAGATTCTTTGGGGAAGTGAAATTAAAGTACATCTGGAAAACAAGAGAGAAATGAGATGAGCTGCTGTATGTTGTATGTCACTGGCAGTGTGTTGTGGTGAATAACCCAGGTAGAGAAATGTGTAAAGGGAGCATTGAAGAATAAGTGAGTCACCAACTTCCACCCTTTTTGATAATTTACTTTTCTTTTCTTCTCTCCACTGCCCTCTTAGGTGTTCTCTCCCATGGCCAAGAACCTCTTCCACAGGGCCATTTCTCAGAGTGGTGTGGTCTTCACTACTGGTCTGTTCAGCAAAGACGTCAAGTCTCTGGCTAAGGTAGATCTCTCTGGACAGCTGTTGTACATTCTCTGCTTTCCTGGAATCTATAGATGTGTGTCTGTGGCAGGATTCAGTAGAGAGGGTCAAAGGATCTCTGATGTGAGAATGGTTGAATGCAAGTGTTGCTTCAAGGCTCACACTGAAGTCATATTTCATACTGAAGAGTATTTCTCAGTGAATCACCGGATCCAGACTTCCTGTGACTGTGCATAAGCATACTGTGTGGGAGACATGATACACACTTTGGGGCATCACATGTAGTAACTTTCTATCTAATAAAAGAAATGCAAGGATCACCCACACCTCTGAATGAGAAGTGAATGTTTGGAGAGGTTGAGGGCCATGCTGGAGGACAAACAGCTAGAAAGTAGACAAATTGTGATTTGAAAGCAGGCAGTGAAATTCTGGATGCAAACTCTATGCCTCCAGGGTGAAGAACCTCTCTGGAGAAGTTCAATTTTGAGAATATTGTGCTTATTCTTTTATCATTTGTTTGTGGCATTGGAGATAACCATTTTGGCCATTTTAACAAATGAACTACTAGAGACATAAATTATGTGACCAAGGTCAGGCCGCAATTAAGTAATTGAAACAAGCAGCACATTCTGGGACAAACACCAACTCCCTCTCCTGGCGTACAGTGCAGTGTAGTGAGCTACTCCCTACTGGGGTTAGAAACTGTTTATGATGACACCACACAATGGGGTGTACATTAAGGGAGGGAAAAGACTTTTCTCTGTAACTACCCTGTTACTTTTTATCATTATAGAAAATTGCTGCAACTGCTGGGTGTAAAACCACTTCCTCGGCTGTCATGGTGCACTGCCTGCGCCAGAAGACAGAGGAGGAGCTCTTGGAGACAACTCTGAAAATGGTAGGTGCCTCCGTTCTAGAGTCTGTGTTATGTATTTGGCCCTACACTTGACCAATTCAGCTGTTCTCTCATTCTGCTGAAGTCACCTGGGGTAGTTTTTCATTTTCAGCACCATTGCCAGCCCACTGATCCAAAATGCAGTTATTCATTTTTATTATGAAGTAGCATACACGTAAAAAATATCTGTTAATACCATGATAAAAAACCTCACAGAAACATCCTTTTCCTTTTCTACTATACTATGTTGACACTCCGCTTTTTAGATGTATTATAAGAAATCAAGTGGTTTATATTTCTTTTTAAAAAAATTTTAATCTTTATTGGTACATTACATATACGCATCATGATTGCACTCCACAATGGGGATTTGTACCAGTATAAGACACAAATTAATTCTCATTTTTTCCCATAGCCCTACCCACCCTACCACCCCCCTATACATAAAATTTGTTTCCTTACTTTTTTGTTACAATCTCATCATTTTTCCCCCTTCTCCCTATTTTACATTGAGCAAGTGGTTTATATTTCTGCCTGGAACTAACATCCTGAATTTTGGGAATGGAGACATCATTCCCTAAGCATTTCAAAACTATATCACAGTTTACCTTGATTTATTTAGATGCTGTACACTTTATAACACATCTGAGGCCCAGTTTTGTAAATTTTTTTGACAACTAACTTATGATAGTATGAATCTACCTATCATTATCAGTCCTTCATTCATTTTTTCATCTCTAGTCTATAACTGAAGTTTATACATAGTTTTATCAGTGAATAATTTTCCCAAAATAATTCTTCATTTTTATTCACATTCTATCCCTCTCAATGAGTTACCAGCTATCTTAGTTACTTCTTCCTCACTTCTGAGGCAAAATAATCAGCATCCAAATCTAAAGTAGAAACATTTGTTGAAGCCAGAATTTTTAGAGAATTCAGTCTGTCATAGGCTGGCTCTAAGATACAGCAGACAGGTAGTGCAGAAGAGAAATATTTCATGGTGATCAGAGAGTAGAAAAGCAAACTAGAGACAAGACAAGTCTCTTTCTGACCTTTACAATTTATCCAGGTTAAGGTGGTGCCAATCTAATGAGTACGCTGATTCAGTAGTCACCCACCCTTAACTGAGCACGCTAAATCCTAACTTTGCACCACGAATTAATCACAAGCTTTAGTTTCAGCCACTTCTGAAAACATTCCACCTATAACTGCACGAGGCCTTTGCAGACCTATCAACCCAAACCATCACAACAACTAACACATTACTACACTCTTTCTCCAAGAATTCCAAATGCAATAATGTATCTATCACCTATCGGGTAGTTGTTTGTCCAACTCATTTGCATTGAGCAGACTGTCTCTCCTTTTTAAATGTGTGGAAATGTGCAATCAAGGGAGAAGAGATGTATTGGTCTACTTATCTGAACTGAGGATTTCACTCTTCCTCTCTGTTTTGAAGTGGAAACTTAAGAATTGACCATATAACTCTTCACAGAGAAGCATACAAGAAGAAACCAAATCACATACTGAATGTGTTAAATGGAGTGGGAGTACAGAGAGGAGTGATGATTCTCAGGGAAAGTGACATTCGCATAGTTATGATGGATCATGGTCACCTCATCACAGGAGAGGAGTCAACAGGACATACATCCATAGAGAACAGCATCTAGGACCCATGGGAACTATGCCCTTTGTCAGAGACTCTGACATTGTCATGAGTTACCTGAGCTTCTCAGTTCTCTCACTGGATATCAACCGTGGAGGAAAGTTTTGTATCTTCAGATCAAGTCCCCTGCTCTGTGTTTTCAGTGTCTCCACAAAATGACTATAATGTCCTCTGGGGCTTGGTTTGTTTCATCATGTTAAGTAGGTTAGACAAAATGCTGAAGAAATTAAAGCACTGCTATTTTTAACATTTAAAGAGGAAAATATTCTGTCATTCTCCATGTGGAACAATAGAATGTAGCTTATCTAGGAATAGTTGGTGACACTGGGAAAATCCAGGGGACCTATGATCCTAGGACAGCTTTTTGAGTTCTTGTGAAGATGGTTTTATTATTATCACTGTTCTTAACACACACACACACACACACACACACACACACACACACACACACACACACACACCATCTGCCTAATGGAGAAATCCCTAGTGTTCCTTGTCCATGTATCTGGGTCAGACCTGAGAACAAAAGTAGCATATTCCAGTTCTATAAAATCCTTTTAATCTTGGTGAACATACAACAAAGAAATTCTTCCTGTAGAGGTTTATTTTTTATTTGAAAAGTTGTTTTGCTGGTCTCTATTTTGCGTGGCTCACAACTACTGACATATGACCCACATAAGGAAGAAATTCTTATGCAAGACATTGTTGGACAAGTTTATGCCAGTCTATAACCTAAGGGTAGAGTCCAGATTGTTCAAATAAAAGATTAGTTAAACTAGGTGTAGACAACTTTTCAGGTTAGGGAGGCCAAACTCTGGATGGGTGCAGCATGAAAGTCCAAAGGGAGAGTCCAGGGAGACCTTTATAAGAGGAAAATTGTTTCTACTGTATTAGAATCTACAAGTCGGCTCCCTGGGAGGTGTTCACAGGAACTGCTCCAGTTCTGAGGGAGGAAAAATACCTCCTCTTGGATCAGGACACAGCTCTGCTTGGCTCCAAGCTTTTCTTTCTCCATGATGTGGCTCTATGGTCTATGTTTGTCATTTCTTGCTACTTGCATGGCTCGAGGTGAGTATTTTGAAAATAAAAATTTCTGGTGGATAAACAGTTTTCAGAAATTCAAGTTTTGAGCAGATGGGGTGGAGCTTCAACTGAGAAAAGGCATGGTAGTTCACTCTCAAAGAACACTTACACTGTGAGGATTATCTGAGACCAAATGGGTTATTTGTAAGAAGGAAAGCCAGAGCCTGGCACAGAAGCACCACTCAGTGTATGTTAGCAATTAGAGTCTGTGCTCTAGAATGGAGACTTCTTATGGGGAAGCAGACAGGTTGATGAATCTTAGCTTTCTGGCCATGCAAGAGCTTTAGGGAAAGCACTTTCCTCACTTGGATCTACAAGATTTGGTCTAGAGCAGTGAGAAATTCGTCCAACATCACTCAGCTGAGCAGGTGACCTGAGGTCAGTGTAAAATGCATTTCTCTACACTTACTTAGACTTATAGCACACCAACCTTACAGTTGAGTCAGGACATGTCTGAGACACATGGAAGATTAGTGTTCTGAGCTTCTGAAGCACAGAGGTAGTGCAAGAGTATGATGAACAAATCTCATGGCTCACACTTGAGAATTGATACGGATCAATTTTCATTTTTACTCCAGATCTGGCTGTAGTATTTATAGAGCCTTGGTACATATCAGTTTGGAGTTGTTCAATCAGATAGTAAACACTGCTGTCCCTGAGTGACAATGTGTTATTGTTAGGATGTTAGTGATACCTAACTTAGTGATCTGTAGTGTGGCTGAAATGGATTGTTGATTTTAAATGACTTTAGATGGTTCTTCTCTTAGAAGTGGTATGAGAGTGGCACAGTGGAGAATTGTAGTACACTTTCAAGAAATCTGAGATATGGTCAGGCCGTAACATCTGGAGTTAATGGTCACTGAAAAGTGAGTTTGCAGCCAAGAGTTACCAACAGAAAGAAACTCACCAATATAATGATGGTGGTGAGGTACAAGGAGAAACATCAAAAGAGTCAGAAGGGATGAGGACAGGAGGCTACCATGAGCCATGGCCATTATCCAAGTTTTCTCTGGAAGACAGAGGTGAAGATGGGTGTGCAGATATAGGACTTTACAGTTATAATAGTTTAAAAGGACTTTGAGATAAATGTGCTACCTTTCTGGAGCCTGGAACTATGTGATTGGGGAAATTAGCTGGTGACCCAAACTATGAAACTAAATACAGGATGTAGTTGTCAAGGCCTTTGATTTTTTTGTACATAGTCAGAAGACCTTGAAGCATAAATTCAATTCTTGCTTAATATGGGTCTATAATAAGGGCTTTCAACATACATTTGCATCATTTGGTGGGTGGAGAGTTTGGGACTCAGGAAAACATGTGTTTTTCCAAGATCATGTGGAAAATTATGCTCTGGTCCAACTGGGTCCAGAATCCAGGAAATTCTTGAGTATCAGTGTCCTGAGATCAGTAGCTTCAGTTGTTGCTAATCTTCCCTCTGCCCACTGGAGAAGTAGAATGGAGTAAAGGCAGAGAAAGGATATACCCTAAGAGTAGAGCTCTTCTTTGCTGCTGGTTACCCTGACCATTTCATTTATTTCCTTCTTAGGGAGTCTGTATAAGCCACATCCAATTCTACACATTCTTCATTTAAACAGAAGTATGTTAATACCAGCCTAGCAAGGCTTTTTGCAAGTCAATTTGGAGAAATTAGAATTCATGTTTGTCAGAAAGTAAGTGTGCACAATTATATAACCTAAATGTGGACAGCTGACATTTCACTCTCAAATAATACTTCCAAACAGCCCACATTTTCACCTTGGGAAAACTGGCTTCCACTTTATGTAGCTGCAAAGTTATATTTGATCTAACAGTTTCTTCTTAGACTTTATCCAGTTTCACTTCTTGGCAGCACTTGGCACTCCTCCCAGATTGTCCCTTCTCCGTGGTTGCTGTGACACTGGGTCCTGCAGTAGAAAGGACAGTTTTCCACATCTTTATTATATTTGGAAGAAAATGAGTCCTCCTTGTTTTAAGTGACTAGTTCAAGCTTAAATTCCCAGGAAGTGGCCAAATCTACTGTAATCTATGTCTAACCCCATCCCTTTGATAAGCCTTCTTTTCTCTCCATGTATAGCAACACACACATCTTCCCCACCTGTGGTGGACACCATGTATGGCAAAGTCCTAGGGAAGTATGAAAGTCTGGAAGGATTTGCACAGCCCTTGGGCGTCTTCCTGGGAGTCCCTTTTGCCAAGCCCCCTCTCGGATCCCTGAGGTTTGCTCCTCCACAGCCACCAGAGCCATGGAGCTTCGTGAAGAACACTACCTTGCATCCTGCCATGTAAGCATGTGGGGAACTGTTCAGCCTCTTCCACTGAAATGTGTATCATGGGTGGATGCTAGAAGAGCCAGAGCATCCAGTGACTGGTTTTTGTTTTATTTTGGAATTTTCTAGAATATTGTAGAATTTTGGAAATTGCCACTAATTCCACTTTTATATGGTTCCCTTTACACTAATACTTATTGTATTTCAGGCATCATTCAGGTTCTGACAAAATATTAGTGAACATCACAATAACTTCTCCATTTGTGGAGGTCCAATTTAGCAGAGGGAGCCTGATACTAAATAATGTGAGTTGGCATCTAAATGGGAAATTGGTAAGAGTTTTGGAGACAAGTAGTGGGGCAGTGAGGGAGAGGACAAGTAGAGATGGTGCCTATTTCCTCATTTTAACCTTGCATCTGATTGAGCGTGGAATGGATGAAGCAAGCGTGAGGTTGTGGGGCATGATTTGAAGTTTCCTTTGCAAGTTATCACTACCAAGCAGGTCCAACTTCCTGATCATATGCTGGGCAATGTTCCAGTCACCTTGCTTAGCTGAGAAAAAGCTCCAAAGGTCCCAATGGTCCACAGACCCACCATCAGAGCACATCAGACAACTAAATGTTTCAGTTCAGACCTCATTCATCTCCACCAGAAAGTTCTACTGAGATTTCCGGGACCCAAATTCTCACTGCCTTCTTTTCTTTTTGTTTGGAAATAAAATACTTTTTATACTTCCTGATTGCAAGTGCTATGCGTATAAAACCCAGAAATCCAAGGAAATACAGAAAATGAAAGATACAAAAATGTAAAATAATTTTCTGTTCAACCAGAGAATAATTTTTCACAGTTGAGGTCTTGTTTTCTGTCTCTGATTCATTCACTATTCCTCCAGCACACAGATAATTTCAATGACAACTTTGCACTTTATAAATACATCAATTAATATCAACCCTGAATTTAATAACTGCATGAAATTCAGAATTTACATGGAAGTTATTTACTCCTACATTTTACATAGGATTGTGGAATAATTTTTGATACTATTAATATTATACTGAATAATATAATCACCATGTAGTTAATGTATTATTTACATTCACAAATATATTTGGGCAATTTTTAAGAAATGACACTTATGAAACAAAGAGTATGCACCTTTGGTGGAATTTCCTTCCAAAAAATATTCCACTGATATTAGAAAACTTTCAGTGGGAAAATTGCAGTGATTCAGCTTATGAAAATTGTTTATTTCACTATTGGATAAAAATATGAAAGCATAAAGATCATAATGACTATAAAAATGTTTAAAAGTTTTGATTTTAATTACAAGTGAAGTTGCTGATTCTTGACATTGTGACATTTGACTTTCTGTCCTGAAGAACATTAAACACCTTGAGCTTGATGGACTCAGAAAATTTCTGCAGGACAGAAATGAAAAGTCATCTCTGCTGGCTCCACTTCTGTCATTTTTCTTTAGTTATCAGAGAATTTATAAAGGCTGCTACATACCATGTCATTATACAAAATTGCATTTCTATACATCAGCAATAGTCCTAAAATGTGATTACCCATAGATATATTTACAACATTATTAATAATTTGAAATGTTTAGGATTAAACATTTCATGGGAAGGCAACAAATTTTATGTAGAAAATTGTAACATTTATAAAAATTATGATCAACACAAACACTGGCTGCTTTTAGGTAAGACTGACTATGGATATTCACTTTTCAGATATATAGATTTTGTGGAAAAATCCTCTTCAGGAAAATGTATGGATTCTAATTAGTCTGATCTGTTTCTCTCCTTCACACAATACACAAGAACAATATATACATTTTCATGAAAAAAATTGTCTCTCTCTCTTCTATGTGTGACATCATAAATTAGGAAAATTAAAATAATTCACCAAAACTTAGGACAGGGTCACTTATAAAAAGTATAAAAACAAAACCACTTGTATGTAGGAAGTTAGTTTTCTATAAAACAGTCATTGCAGCTAGAAAGGTGAGGTTGTTTCTTACAATATACTCAAAATAAGAATTCAAGACAGCATAGATTTCTGGTCTGCTTAACTTTGATAGGTTCTTTAAACTCCTTGTTCATCAGTTTTCTCAGATATACAATGTTGATAATAACAATGTGAGGATTATCTGAGACCAAATGGGTTATTTGTAAGAAGGAAAGCCAGAGCCTGGCACCGAAGCACCACTCAGTGTATGTTAGCAATTAGAGTCTGTGCTCTAGAATGGAAGCTTCTTATGGGGAAGCAGACAGGTAGATGAGTCTTAGCTTTCTGGCCATGCAAGAGTGTTAGGGAAAGCACTTTCTTCACTTGGATCCACAAAATTTGGGCCTAGTGCAGTGAGAAATTCGTCCAACCTCACTCAGCTGAGCAGGTGACCTGAGGTAAGGATAAAATGCATTTCTCTAAGACTGACTTCTGAAATGCTTGCTCTGGCTTCATGTCTGATATTTGGTAAAGTTGTGCTGGTGATGGAGGTCAACAGAAGACTCAAACGTGGTTACCAGGTGGAGAACCTTGGTCACCTGGCAGTTCATTGAGAATAGGGCTATACTGACAGAGAAGGAAATGTCATTGACTGGGAAAATTCCATGTGCTTTTCATTCTACATTCTGCAAAGCCTCTGGAAACTATCTGACATAGTGCAATCCCTCCATTGCAGGGAGAGCGTCTCCATTTCTAAGTTGAAAGGTTCCACTGCAATATCAGTGCTGAGTCAACACTTGAAGTTTCCAACTGGTTGAAATTTGTGCTCTTTCTTTCTTGTCAGGTGCTCCCAATATCTAGGATTTAGGCAGATGGAGTCAGACGTACTGGGCTGGGGAGAAAATACTGGTGTAACAATTTCTGAAGATTGTCTGTACCTAAATATTTATACTCCTGCTGACTTGACAAGGAACAGTAGGCTGCCGGTAAGCTTGGAAACCACTCTGTGAGGGTGGTGAGTTTCAGCATCTAGACTGGCCCATGCATACTAGAGGATGATGGAGAAATCTTGTGCCAAAAACATCATAGCCGGACCAGATTCGGTAGTCCATAGGTTTCTCTGATTAGAGGAAATATAAGCTTCCTTTTCTTTGGTCTCTTAATGATTTCTAGTCTTTGAGGGAGAATTATATCCACCTAGAGTGTACACCATAGATTTTCCAATTTCCTCATGATAATAAGAAGCCAAAAAGGTTATATAATAACTATATTAAGAACTGATCCCCAATCCAACAAAAATTGGATTTTCAAACTTCACAGCTGGAAGCAATCAATCTCTGGGAAAATTGAACAACCTCATTTTTTTTACATAGAAGGAAACTCAGCAGAGTTGGTGAAAGTATCTCCTGGTAGGGAAACAAGAGAAGACCTTGGGTCATCCAATCTTCAGATGAGTGATTTTCGATGTGGCAAAGGAGAGGGTGCACATGGGATGGGTTTCTACATGTGCAACCTGTGACAAGTTTCACTGCACAGTGAGAACTGTCATTATCCCACATCTGAGGTGTTGGTGAGTAACAGAGGGACAATCTCAAAAGTATTTTCTTGTTTGAAACACTAATGTGAGACTTTATCCCATTTCCCTACTTGCCTTTGGCATTGGCTGATACTCCAGTGAGTCAGCATTTGCTTCACAAATAAAAAGTCAAAGGAAGAAGGTCAGGCTGCAGCTGCAGACCAGGGATTGGGCTCCCCGGCATCTGGGGAAGACAGAACAGGCTGACAGATTTCACGACGTAGCCTCTCTCCGAAGAACATCCTTGCATGGATCCCAGGAATTGTGTAGGGGGGTTTGACCCTGAGAATTGAATTTGGTTCTCTATGTGCTTTGGAAGGCACAAATAAATGAGGAGCAAATTTCCTTTAAATCATTCACTCAACTCACTCACTCATTCCTTCACCCAGTCTTTTCTTTTGCACTCAGTGATTCTTGAGGTTTAGGAAAAGGAGAAACACAAAACAATAAGCTCAATAACCAATGAGATCTTGCCTTCAAAGATCTTGCCCTCCCAGCTGCACACTCTGTACATTCTTGGCATATCATTGCTAATCAGCTCCAGAGCTCAGCTTTCACTACTGATCTTGATTCAGTCTTTGTCTTGAAGATACACTCTTGTCAGAGCTCAAGTAGAAAGAGGTACTTTAGGAGACAGAAAGCATGAGACCCTCCAGTATGGACACAAGTTCTAGAAGTACAGGGTCAATCTTTGAGGGGCTGATAGCATTGAGCTACTTCTTAACTTCTCTCAGACTCTGTTTCTTCAAAGTAGAATAACACCTACAAGTATTCAAAGGTGACTCTCAAGCTTTATGTGAAGCCTGGGTACCTCCACAAACCAGCCATGATGAACACAAGTGAGAACTGATTTTCTATAGTTATGGTCATGGGTTGCAGGCAATGTGCCTCCCAGCCCCTGAGTGCTGGGGCCATACTTACAGGGTGACGTTTGGTTGCTATTATTTATTAGCTGTGGAAATCTTGTGCAGAAGACATGCCTCAGTTTTCTTATTTGTAACACAGAAAATACTTGGTTTTTTTCCACCGTGAATGTATTATTTAAGTGTGCTCAATGCTGCACTTGGAAAAGAAATATTTTCATTGGTGTTTTTATATTTTATTAGAAAACATATTACAATATTATTATCATTTTATAGTATCTTAGTCCTTCATTAAACCAGAACCCTTGATATTTTTAGCAGTGATTTTGAGCTCTTGCATGTACTCTCATCCTTACTTTCCACCTGTGCCTGGCACATAACAGGATCTCAGGTGATGTTACTCAAAATAAAGAAGATTTTACAAAAGAGGTGGATATAAGATGGGTTCAGGGGTGTGGAGCATTTGGCTGTAGAGGCAGAGGGGAAACATGAAAAGAAATTTCACTGCCCAGGGCCTGGGTGTCTCTTGAGGGAATCAATCTTGCACAGAAATTTAATTCTGGCAATAAAATATAAACTGAGGTGAAACTGAAATACAATAGCTATCCACAATCATGTGATCTGGAGAAGTGATCCATGCATAAGGATAGTGAGTGTTGGGGAGAACTGACATTCAAGGCCTTTGCTGCTCTCATGGTGATATTCTCAGTGGGCAGAGAGGTTACAGCAAATGATGTTTGAGTGAAACCGAGGTTCACTGGGATATACTGAGTATGGTAATATCCTGGGGCACAGGAGGGAGATTTCTGTAAGAGATCAGGTGTTTTGCAAACTTGCTGGCCATATGAACTTTTAACAATGGCCTCCCTGAGTCAGAGATGGTACCAGGTAATCTGATTTGATCCATCGCAGTTCTTCTCTCTGTATTCAGTGTGGCTGTGTGTTTGTGCAGGTGATGGTGTGGATCCATGGAGGTGGTCTGATGGTGGGTTCAGCATCAATGTATGATGGACGGGCCCTCGCTGCCCATGAGAATGTGGTGGTGGTGACCATTCAGTACCGTTTGGGAATCTGGGGATTCTTCAGGTGAGATAAAGGACTCCTACACATGTTAGCTTGTTTGTTGTGGGTTTTTTTTTTTAACATGATGAAATGGTGAATGCTGGGTAATTAAATAAACATGTTTCTTGGGCTCATTCCAACATCAAGGGTTTAATTTGCTTAGTCTTTGGTGACAGCACCACAGCTGTGTTGCAACAGGATACAGACAAGAAAGGGAATGTTCAACATACAGAGTAGGTCTAAAGACAAGAAGCCAAGTGGTAGAGACTTACTCTTGTACAGCAGCTCATTCTTTTGGGAACTAATTAGCCCCCACGTTAGCCCTGTATTAAACTTGTCTGAAGGTGCCAGCCCCATTGATCTGTCCCTTGCCCTACACAGGTTCTAGTGAAGCAAGAAACTGAGGGACCTGGGGGAGAGAGCACTCTTTTTTTTTTTTTTTTTTT